>JANUSC010000213.1:267500-397592 GCA_025200525.1 Camellia lanceoleosa
AAGCTCCTATAAAAATGTCAGTAGCGGAATGATTTGATTTATTCAAAAAGTAAAGAGAATCATGAACATCGCTTGAATTAAAATTTATGTTATTTGGAGCATATAAATTATGGATTAATGGATTAAAATATACGAGTTATGTGATTGATGACAATAGAGGTGGTAATGAATCACTAATTTGGGTTGATTAACCACTGAGTGATTAGGAAATAAGTTCAATTTCTGTGAAGAAAATCAAATGAAAATGAGGTTACCTAGGAAAGGAAGTGGAGTAAGACAAAGCTATATAACAAGTTTTCAGTACAAGTACCCTAAGTATGGAGGACCAAACTTTCCAAAGGGGAGAGACTGTGACGACCCCACTACGTAAAATAATTAGCATTTAATTAATTAAGAATAGTTAAATTTTAATTGCCTATTATTCTGATTTAATTTGGGATTTATGAAAGTTATGGAGACTAATTCGTATATGTTTATATCAAGAATTTATAATTGGAAGCTTAAATGGCTCAAGAAAGTATAATTAGTAAATTGAATTATTTTAATGTTGAGTATCGGACCATATGGGAGTTAATTATCTTTGCATTTTGTATCATCTAATCCATGGAATTAAAGGGATTTTGGGAGTAATTGCATGAACTAGCATGAAGATGATGAATATGGAAGTTTTGTGTGTGTGTGTGTGTGTGTGTGTGTTGAATCACCATTTGTGAGCATGAATATGTAATCTATGTTCAATTTCAGAGTTTACTCTTACATGTATCCCTGATTTAAAGAGTTTTGAAGTCTAATTTCAATGTTTTGAAAGCCAATGTTGTGAGTTTGAAACTAATCTTTGCATGCATGAACATTTGAGATCCATTTATGAAAGAATCATGAGATTTGTGCAAGAGACTTGAGAATAATTATGTATTTGAATTTCCTAAAGTGTTTACAAATTAATGAAAGTGTTTTCATGGATTAATGCAAGCAAACTCCATTTTTGAATCTTGAATCTAGTTTTGGAAAAACCCAGAAATTAGGAAAGAATGAAGTAATTTGAAATGGATTGTTGTAAATTGAGGGTCATAAAGGCGATAGAAACCAAAATTAATTACTTTATTGTGATTAGTGTAATTTTAGAGTCTATTGTGAAATTTAATTAAAAAATTAATTCATATCAAATTAAGTAGATTAAACTCAATTAACTGAAGTTATAATTATTTAACTTAAGCTTTGATTAATTAAATAAACTGATTGAGCCTATATATATAATAGCTCATATTCTTAAGCTCAAAATATGAGGGAATTAGTGGGCTTTATATAGAGAGAGAGATACAACTTGAGGAAGAGAGTTAAGGTAGGAATTTCTTAAATTTTTTAATTTAAGACATCTACATTTATATCTTCTTGAAAGTAAGCTTAATTGAGAAAGAATCATGCATGATTAAGAATGTATTGTGGTGTAAATTGAAGTAGGACACCTACATGAGTTTGTATGGTTGGATTTGAAGAAAGTAGTTCATAAACATGACGTGCATAGTATAAATTTATAGCAAATCATGTTTAATTGAGAGTTTTTTGGTGTAAATTAATGTTAAGAATTCATATGAGCATAAAAGTGAAGAATTGAAAGAATTGAGTGCGCATTTTGCACACTGTCCGCTTGAGCGCCCAAGCCTTTTTAGCATATTTTGGCATGTTGTTCTGTGTTTACATCTTTACTTCTGTCTTCTTTTGAGTATTTCTAAGAATGAATTATGACTCATTAAGGAATTGATATGAAGGAAACAACATGTATAATTGAATTAGAATGAGAAAATAAAGTATGTGATTAGAACAATGTGTTCCACTATGTTTGGTATATGTGATATGTAGGTTTGAACATTGTGCAAGGACACCAACCTACTCGAGGTGAGTAATCTCTTTGTCACGGTATTTTTGTATGAATTACTTTAAAATTAGTTTTGCTAGACAAAGAGATATGAAATATGACAAAGTTTACAAATAAGTCCTTTAAAACTAAAGGTTATGCTTTGAAATATAGAATTATGTACAATGTGATCTGTTTCCTAAAAAGGAAATTTGCCAAGGAGTGAATGAATTCCTTTTCAACAACTAATAAGAAAATATGTTTTGATCATTCAGTAACCACTATTTTGTTTATGATCCGTAAATGACGTTTTGTATAAGTTATTGGACCATTGTAAATGTTTTGTTATAAATGACAAGTTTTCTGAGAAATTATGTTTGATACGAATGAATGAGATTCCCTATTGATCATCGAACGTGACACCATGAACATGTGCTTAATTTTCATAAACTTCCGTTTTGTTTATGTCGATCCCTAGTGGTCGTTATTTCTATATCGACCCGTTGCGATCATTATGTCTAAGTCGATCCGTTGCAATCGTTATGTATATGTCGATCCGTTGTGATCGTTATACCTATGTTCTTGTTCCATTGTGGATGTTCTACTAATTTGCTAACCAGTACTATTTGATTATATCACGAAATAAAAGTGACACTAAATGGTATGAAGAACTTTATGACTTCTGAATGTATATGTTTGATAAATACTTCATTTCGTCATAAATGTTTTGTATAGTATTTTGCTAAAGGTCTAGTAACGCTTTTAACAACGTATTGCGCTATGTGTTGATCTATGGAAAGTTTATTGAAGGTTTATGGAACTTTATTCATTAGTACAAGTATCCGAAAAATATTTTGAACATTGTTTTGCTTATATAAGCTGCTAATCTTTACATTGGGATTATTCATTAGTCTCTAACTCACTGTTTAATATATGTATATAGGTGATCGGGCACCGGATCAGAGTTAGTGGCGCGAACCTGAACTCTTTTTTTGTCAAGCCAACTATTGCGTCTCAACGTGAGGTTCCAAGCCAACACGTGGCAAGGCTTTTTGGGTGGTTCAGATTCACCCTTTTGAAATCAGTCTAGTGGCAAGAGTGGTCTATGACTTTTGTTTGTACTGTTTTGATTATGGGATTTAATTCCCTAACTTGTGTTTCATTTTGTATATAAGTGTTTATGGACTTAAGTGTTTGTGCATACATAAATATTTGAAAGTGGATTTGTACATTTAAGTCCTCACAGCTCGTTGGACGTTATTTTCTATTATTGAATTGGCTTCCGTCAGCCCCTTTTATTATGTTATTTTCATTATTGTTAAGTAGGCCTTTGGTAATCACGGATTACTGGCCAATGATTATGCTAAACCTATAGGGGTGGGTTTGGGTCGTGACAAAAACGACCCGTCAAATTAATCCCAAGGGATTATTTTTCTAATACTATCTCCCATAGTGGAATACTAATCTCATCCATGGAGGCCTATCATAGGAATTAGGGTCCTCTCACTGATCTCTCTTCTTGCCTTCCCACTTGCTAGGTTAGTGGGGCCCACTTTTGTGCCCAATTTCGATGATCTGAACCGTTTACATTTTAAGATTTGTTGAGTATATCATACTTATAAAAAATCAAGTTGATCGGATATCAGAAACTAAGGCCTCGTTTGGCAAGTGATTTTTTTAGCCAAAAGTCACTAAAAAAACCAAAAAGCCAACAACCCATACCAAAAAATCAAAGATTCCACTTTCTCTCTACTTTTTGCACATCTTTTTGTGAAAAGATAAAAAGTCATCCCAAACATACTAGTTTTTTTTACATCACATTTTAGCTAAAAAGGTACTAAAAAAGCTTGTTCCCAAACGAGGCTTAAGTGTTTGGATCATTGAACTAAAAATCTTTTTTTTTTAAATTTAATAAACAATTTTCCGAACACATTCTTTCTTATATCCGATCAACTTAATTTTCTATAAGTATGATATATTCAACAAATCTTAAAATGTGAACAGTTCAGAGTATCAAAATTGGGTCCAAAAGTAGGCCCAATGACTCAAACAGTAGAGAGACAATGAGAGAAAGTAAGGAGAGGATTCTGATTCCTATCATAGTCCCAAGGTATTCTGAATCATTCCTATTTTGCAAAGAAACACAATATTAATAGACCACACATCCATCCTAATTCAATTTCATCCCCTTTAACCAAAAACAAACGAATCTTAATAATTGGAATTAATTCCTAGTAAGTCTTATTGAAAATTAGTCCTAATCAATGCGTCGCTAAAAATAATTTTTTATGACATTTTTTGCATATGTCGTTAAAATTGACAATTAGTGACTTTTTTGTTACGATTTTCATAAATTGTCTCTAAAACTTATAATTAGTGACTTTTCTGTGACTAATGTTTTAAATTGTCATTGAAAACTGAAAATTAGTGACACTTTTTGTGATAATTTTTTCAAACTGTCACTAAAACTTATAATTAATTAATTTTTTGTGATAAATTTTTTAAATTATTACTGAAAATTAATAATTAGTTACTTTTTTTAATAGTACTTGATAAAGAATGTCGTTAATTATCACATAATTTATTAGATAATAAGTTCACTTATCATATATGTATTGTTAAAAATAATATTTTTCTCTTATTTAAATGGCCCATTCTAAAAATTTACTTTGAATAATGCTAGAGACTCTAAAAATTTTATTAAAATTTTAATCAAATATCTCAAATTGATGTGAGACCCACATTACACGAGTCTTACATCTATGTAAAATTTTTAATAAAATTTTTAAAATCTTTAACGTTGTTAATTTACTTTTTCTAAAAAATCTACATCCACATCCTTTCTATACCTATAAAAGTTGTTATATGCACAAGCGCCATACAAAATGGTCAAAATGAAATTGGCCCAGTAAATTTTTACAAACAGGCCCCTGAGGATTGAGGTAGTGCAAAAGTAAAAGGAGTCTTTGGACACCGTGGTGGAACAGTCAAGGGGAGATTTGAAGTGTCATGTGAACGGGTAAAAAATGTCATGTGAATTGGGTAAAAAGTCAAAAACTTTAACGTCACATCAAGTAGCACCCACCATACTGTAACACGTCTGCGTGGGACCTCGCTACAGTTCGGACTCCTTTTTTTTGTTTGTTGCGGTTCTTAATCTGAACCAAAGAGTTCGACTCTGGCAAATCATTTTAAGAAAAACGGATTTTTGAAAAGAAGTGCCAAACATGGACTGCTTTGCCAGATATAGAGTCACTACCTAAATATTTTATTTTGGGGGAATTTAGGAAACCCTGACTCGGTGCCAAAGGCCACGTGTCCGTCATCACCAAAGTTGCCTTGGCTCGGGAACTTGGGTACGATTGGGGAAGGTCAGCTATGAGCACCCCCTCTCGCCCGGTCCGAAGACCGGCCTCTACTAACCATGATATCCATTTTTGAAAACGTTATATGCTCTTATTCCGGTTATTAGCCTATGATTACTATGTTATGCGCACTGCAAACAAGTATAGACCAAATCGCCTAAATTTGGAACAAAACATTACATGTTTGTTTTGAAAATGGTTTGCTACTCGCAAGTAGGCTAAAATGCAGGTTTTGCCACCCTCAAGTGGGCTTTAAAAAAAAAAATGGTTTTGCCACTATCTAGCGGGCTTAGAACTCACAGTTTTTATGCATTGTCCTAATTTAGGTAATTTGACCTCCATCCACAGGCATTCAAGCAGTTATATCACATAAGCAGCTAGCCTCATGGTAATCATGCTATCATGGCAACATTCACACGCATGCGATATGCTAAAGCATAAAAGCTTACCTAGTACTCCAAGCCAAAACAGAAACTAGTTAGTAATCATATGCATGATCCTAGTTCATGTTCGAAATGGCTAATGCAACGCATGCGAAGATGCAATTAGACAGGCTCGACTATCCTAAACATGGCATGTGAAATGCAACAGATAACATGTATTCAATTTGGAATTGAAATACAATGCAGTTAGCATGATGTGCCGAGCCCGATGCATGCAAGACAAATGTATGAATGCACGCATGCATAGCATAAGGTATGCTAAAATAAATATGCCCTACTCTACCATCATAAGCGGGTAAATAAAAGGGAAGAAAGACGCGAGGTTGGAAGACATAAACATACTCACGTATGCTTATTACACAACTACCCTCACTTGGAGGGGCCAAATAAATATTACAGTCCGAATAATAAATGAACTAATTATTACAGAATTTCTAATTACTTAACAAATAAATGCAAAAAGAAAGGTGGCCACAGCCCCCGTCTCGAGATGTGCGAATGTTGCATGCCTCAATCTGTCTTGCCCGGAAAACCCGCACCATGCCACTGTTGCATCTGTTTTCACTGCCTTGCTTATCTAAAAACTACCAAAGTCCCAGGACATGTTCTCTGAACACTGAATAACACCATCGGCTAGAGGAAATGGCCACCGGCCTTGGTGAATAGCCACCGGTAGCTGATGAAGTTATCGGCCATTCACCAATAGTCGGTCGGCACTGCATGTTGTCGGTCGGTAGAAAATTCCTGCAGAACACAGTTTTGACAGCAACAGAGGACAGGCAGTGCATGGCATGAAGTTTCAAGCAAATGTGAGCATGGCCATGCTCCCTATCATATATTAGACTCAAGGAAGCATGGCCCTCAATCCTCGGGCCATCAATTATGCATCTTGGTGCATGATAGCCTAAGAGGTCGAGATTGCATTTTAATGAATATGCATGCAACACACAAATGAGAACCAAGACCCTATCATGTCAAGATCAAGGGCCTTGGTGAGCGAGAGTTGAGACGTGTTACATCACTTGTAGTATGAACACTTCTTAACCCTCACGCTTGGTTTGACACCCCAAGCCAAGCAATGCAATGCATGTTATGCAAACATGGCTCAAAGATGCAACATGGAATTAGGATGCAGACATACCAAATGCCATGAAACTATCATGTTAATTATGCAAAATGCTAGAGCACACAAGTCGCAAATGCAATGCAAACATGGATAATTCTGCAAAGGGACTAGCATGTGACAAGACCTTATTAATCAAACATGCAACAAGCATGAGACAAGCATGCAATGGTGGGCTTAAACCATAAAGGGGCAAACCTCAATCCACTCCAAAACAGTGGCCAAAAGTACCCAAAATGGTGGACAATTATTCAACCAATATGCAAGCCAAAAGGAGCCCAAAGCCAAGGCACAAAAAGGGGCGTTCCACTACCACTAACATGACCACACATGGTATGAATTAGACAAGCAAAAACAAAATTCTAGCATGCAAAAATGGGCTCCAAAACCCACTGATATGGCAACTTAAATGACCCCAATACATAGGCATACACAATGCACATTTCAAGGCACAAAAGAACAACCTTTCAGGGCATGAAAGCGATGATGAATGCAATCATGCAAGCATTATTTATAGACTGAAATATGATCCTAAATGATGCCAAATCATGAGGATAGTCTAAGCTAAGCATGCTAGAGGCTAATGTACTCAAAGCTTTCAAGCCAGAACACCAAGAGGCAACACCAAACATGGCAAGCATGACTGAAACAATGGCCAACCGACCTTAAACATGGTGAAATAATGCTAATAGCTTCATGAAGTTAGGCTAATACATGCAAGAACCATGGCCTAAACACAAGATGCATTTCTATGCCAAACAGAAGAATGCAAAGAAACTATACCAAGCATGTCAAACATGACAAAATCAGTGGCTAACAGCCCTTAAGCATGACAAATCATGACCAAAAGCTTCAATAAGTTAAGCTAAAACATGAGGATATGCTAGGCTAAACACATGACACATTTCTAGGCAAGATGGAGGAATACAAAGCAAGTATAAAAAGCATACTAAGGGCCAACAAACCCACATGAGACAGAGGTAAAATATGCTCCAAAACATCAAAATAAGCTCTGAAATGAAGCCATACAAGACTAGATATAAATGCTACCATGTGAGCCAAAAATATGCAAAAATGAAGCACAAAGGGGAAAGGGGTGTCCCTCCCCTATGCAAGACTTCAAGCCACCTTCCTCACCACTGAAAACCCACTGGTTTTCTGTGGTGAGAAGACCAAAACACCCAAGCAAACAAAGCCTCACCAAAGAAGCACCAAAATGGCCAAATAAGGCCTAAGAGGGTGAGTTTGCACTCAAACCACAAAACACCCTTAATGAAAGTTATTAAGAAAGAAAATATAAGACTTTTTTATGTTATTCACAAAGTCTAAATCAGCAAGCAAAATAGGTAAAACACTAGTGCAAGTTTGGGAAAACTAAAGCAAAGTGATTACCCTTGAAGAAACCTTTGAAGAACAGTTGGTCTAACCACCCTCTACTGATCAAAATCAATCCAAAAGCTCAAGAATCAACCCTCCAAGCCTCCCAATCTTGAGCTAAGGTGTGGTAGTGTGTGTGTTAGTGCAAAAGTAAGGTAAAAACACACTATTTAGGCCACAAAACACACACAAAGGGGGAGAGAGAGGGAAATGTAGAGAGAGGGAGTATATGACAGAGATATAGATACAAAAGCTCTAGTTTTTCTATCAAAATGGCTAACCCCCAAGCAAGGAAGAGGAAGGGTGCTTATATAGGCCAAGCAAAGCCAAGAAACTTAATGGCTAAGCTAAAGAGAAAGGGTCAAGGGGTGCAAAGGAGTCTAGGCTTCTAGAGGAAGCTAAGACAGCTGGCCAAGCTTCTCCAAGAAGCTTGGCCAAAGGGTTCAAGCTTCTAGAAGGTTAGGGGGGTCAAAGGCTCACAAGGGTGCAAAGTGGTCACACTTATGCACGGGGGAGTGTAATGGTGCATTCCAGCTGGCACAGTTGGCATGCACCAGGCTTGAGGGGTGCAAAGGGTGCACATCGGCCAGCCGAAAAGGTCACCGGGCACACAAAGTGCCGGTCGGCAAAATAAAGTGCCAACCAGCCATAGGTTTTAAGAAAACACAGCCGGTGGCACCCATAAGCTGCCGGTGGTGTGTGGGGACAACCGGTGAGGTATGGGGATGGCCAAAAAGCCATTCCCTACCCTTCAAGGCAAAAGCACAAGTGTTTGGTGCCAAAACCAAACACGAAACAGTCGAGTTGAGAGGTCCTGAGGCAAGGCGTGCAGCCGAGACCTCCGGGAACTCAAGACAAACACAAACATGGATAATCACCGAGTGTTCCAACGGTGACGTCCAAGTCTTAAAGACGGTCAAAAATGGGGTGTCTACAGTTGCCCCTCTTTGACAGAACTCGAAAGTCATAATAATGACGGGAGTGAATGTCAAAGCCTAGAGACGACCGATTTTTGACCAGGCCGAAGACTTAGACAAACATACAAGACATTTAAGATATGCGCCCGAAGGCAGGGGCAAAATGCAACTGAAAATGCAAGAAGCCGAGCATAACTTATGATCATGCCAAGAAAAGTTGTAACGAAGCACACATGCGACAGTTTTAAGCTAGCAAACACCAAACTACACTACAGTGCAGAAAGGGTGTAAGAGAATTATGCAATTCTCGATACGTCTCACGCGGAGAGTACAATACCTGTCCGGTTCGTCTGGCTGCACCAGCCTCAAATGAACCGTACATACAATATTGTGCCTGCAAAGGAAGCAACTTTAACAGATGCAATATCGTTAGTAGTATGCATGACAATGCAATCGAAAGTGCGTGACAACGCAAGTCGAGTGGGATGCATAACAATGCTATGAAGGTACAGACACATATAAGTAAAGCATGCGGTCTATGCAAGCAATGTGTATAGGCAGTTGTAATTGAACACATGTGAGTAAAGCAGTGCACGCGTGCAAGCAATGTGTATAAGCAGTTGTAATTGAACACATGTAAGTAAAGCAGTGCACGCATGCACGCAATGTGTATAAAAAGGAACTTGAACACATGTAAGTAAAGCAATGCACGGATGCACGCAATGTGTATAAAAAGGAACTTGAACACATGTAAGTAAAGCAATGCACGCATGCACGCAATGTGTATAAAAAGGAACTTGAACACATGTAAGTAAAGCAATGCACGCATGCACGCAATGTGTATAAGAGAAACTTGAACACATGTAAGTAAAGCAATGCACGCATGCACGCAATGTGTATAAAAAGGAACTTGAACACATGTAAGTAAAGCAATGCACGCATGCACGCAATGTCTATAAAAAGGAACTTGAACACATGTAAGTAAAGCAATGCATGCATGCACACAATGTGTATAAAAAGGAACTTGAACACATGTAAGTAAAGCAATGCACGCATGCACGCAATGTGTATAAAAAGGAACTTCAACAAATGTAAGTAAAGCAATGCACGTATGCACGCAATGTGTATAAAAAGGAACTTGAACACATGTAAGTAAAGCAATGCACGCATGCACGCAATGTGTATAAAAAGGAACTTGAACACATGTAAGTAAAGCAATGCACGCATGCATGCAATGTGTATAGGAAATGGAATACAAAGTACTGCAACACAATACCATTGAAATGATTTTTGAAATTCACAAGATATGAAAAGGATACAAGGAGGGACGTCGTTCGCACGCGCTGAGCATCGCTCACAAAAGTCATGGCCTGAGGTCAACTCGGAGGTCCACTTACGTTCTAGAAGCGCACTTTCCCGCACTGCCTTGAGTGATGAAGGTGTCAAACCACACAATTAACCCAAACAAGGGTGCGGAAGGCGCATTAATCGCAAGGGGAGGTTACCGGTATCACTTCTGATACTCTGCTACCTTGCTATTCTCCTGCTTTACTTTCCTTTTTACTAGTTGTTTAAGCACATTGCACTGCCTCAAGCGGGTTTTATTTTTCAAAACTGCATATTTGTTTTTGCAAAACACATGACGGAAATGAAACAGCTATTTTGTTCAAAAGGTGTTGCATTTGTGTGCTCTATGCAATGCATCGCATGTCATCACATATCAGTGTGAATGAAATTGAAACTGTGTTTTGAAAACAAGGCATCACATCGTAATAATCAGGTAGCGAACCAATTACAACTCGATAAGCAAAACAAAGACTCGGCAAGCTAGCCAAGTGCAAGTACAACTTGATAAACAAATATTCAAATACTTAGCAAAAGCGAGACACAACTCGATAAGCAAATGTACAACAACTCGATAAGCAAATAGGCGTGACTCCGCAAGAATCGATCACCGGGGGAAATTGGAGGTGGTGGAGTTCCCCAATATTCAGCATAAACAGCTCAGGAAACATAGGGGGAAGACCATCGGCCCAACAGAAAGACCATCGGCCATTAGGAATGGTCATCGACCAGAAAATTGATCCATCGGCCAAAAAAAATGGCCGGTCGGCACTATTATCTGCCAGTCGGCCATGAATTGTCAGCACCAGCAGAATGCTGACATCTGTCCTCCACTCAACCTTATCTTCTACAAAAGGGTCTCAGCTTCATGGTTTTCTCCATTTTAACACTGATTTGCTCCAAATGGAAGTGCTTCTTGCGCAAAATCTTACAACTTGGATTAACAGTTTGGATGGCTCGGAAAAGTTAAATTTCTGGGGCTTCGGCATAAACGCACTATTCACTCTAGGCCGTACCCCATTGCATTTTCCATTTCTTCATGCCACGGCAAGGTTTTGGAATCTGGTGACACACGTCTTCAGCTTTAGCGGGCAAGAGGTATGTCCTACCTTCGAAGATTTCCAAGCTCTAATGGAATCTGAGCGCAACGACGAGGTTCTGCCCCAACTTCATTTTGGCCATGCCCAAGCCTTAGGGCAAATGTGTGGGCTCTTAATACCCGATGCTCGTTCTTTGATTTGTGATGGGATGCTAGATGTTCCGAGCTTGGTTTGCCGTTTCTCTAAGACCGGTGACTGCGGTGACCATTATTGGCAAGGCTTCCGAAGGCACGCCCTCTGTTTATGCATGCTGTCTTATTTTCTTTTTGTCTCAGGCTCCGGAGGATCTAGCGTCCGGTTGATTGAGGTTGTCCAAGGCTCGAAGGAAGGCAAGAGCTGCATTGCCATGACCCTGGCTGACACGCTAATGGGCTTGAATGCTTTCTATCGCCGCGAGACGACCAGACTTGCGGGTAGTCCACTACTGATGTAGGTAATGTTTCCCACCCAATCTTACAGATATGTTGCTCACATCACTCGACTCTCAAGCTCGGTTTTCTTCTTTTTCTCACAAAAGAACCTTTTCTCACTTTTCTCTCATCGTACATCACTCTATTCTTTATTCTCTCATTTTTTATCCCTCCCCCAGATATGGTTAATGGATAAGTTGCAAGTTGTGGACTCTTGCCCAGCATATTCAGCTCGCGGCTACTTCTTTCGGCAATGACTAGTCAATGCCCTTGATGAGGGGTGGTGGTTTGAATGGATGTGCAATTTGTCCGCAGACCGTATTGCCTGGCGATGCCCTTGGCTCAATTTACCGGCGATGGGCTACAGCATGACCCGCCAACCCGGAATTCAGCTGATCAGCTTGACTCACTGTGTCTTCTATTTTCCATTCCGGTTCGCGCCGATTACCATGATCGAACTTGTTCACGGAAGGATAGAGTACCAGCTATATTCCTGGTTGAAGCGCCTGACTTGCGATATGCCACATCATGGAGGACGAGAGAGCTCCTGGTCCCTGCTCCCACCTTCGGTTGTGCTTTGTCTGATGAGTGCTTGGATTGGCTCAAAGAAGAGGCACAGATTGGGCCCAGCTTGGCATCAGAGGCATCGACCAGCTGTGGAAGGGGGTGCAGGAACACCTGACTTGACTATGCCCCATATTTATTGCTTTATTAGTACTTTCAATTTTTCTTCATGAATGTAATAAAAAGCAACTTCAATTGTATGTGAGAGCAGGAGAACTCTGTTTTGAAATCAATGAAATTGAAGGTTGTGGTACTGAAAATTTTCCGTTTGTGGTCCAAAAATGGTCTTAGTTGTAAAAAGATTAATTTAAGCAAAGTCAACTTTTATTAAAACTTTTCAAAACCATTTTCGATATGGATCAGAACTGGACACGCCTGAGATCTGTCACTGAGATGTACACTTCCAGATCTAGTAACTGGAAAGTTGCCCCTAGTTTGAGTAGCACCGCAGCACTGCATGGCAACGGAAAGTTGCCCCTAGTCTGAATAGCACTGCACCGGAGATCATAATTAAAACTGATTGACAAAGATGACCGCGGTGATCAAATGGACAAAGTTGATCGAGGAAAAAGGTTATGGCTGAACTCCAGGATGAAGCAGCCTACGTATCCCATGGATGGGAATCAAGCCTTACGTAGTTCAAGCTTGGGTTCACTTGAGTATTTTCACTCTCCTTTTGCGCTCTAACTTTTGCCAAGGCCGCCTTTTGTGAGTTTTCAACCTTGCGAGCTCAGTTTTTATATTTTCCAATTTTTTGTGCTCTAACTTTTGCCTAGGTCGCCCTTTCGGGTTTTCGGCCTAGCGAGCCTCTCAGGGGTAGTATTTCTTCAACTTGTCCATATTGATCGGTTGGGAAAACTCTAGGCCATCTAGGTCCATCAGAACCACAGCTCCGCCCGACCAAATAGCTTTGATGATATAGGGACCAGTCCAATTGGGTCTGAACTTGCCCCTTGGGTCATAGATGGGAGCTCGGTTGTCCTTGAGCACCAAATCTCCTTCCTTTAGATTCCTGGACTTAACTTTCTTGTTGAAAGCCCGGGCAATTCTGCGCTGATAACCTTGGACATGGTACAATGCTTTCAATCTCCTTTCATCAAAGAGCATGAGTTCTTCAAATCTGCTCTGCTGCCAATCTGCTTCAGCTATCTAACACTTGGCCAGCACTCGCAATGACGAGACCTCAATCTCAATGGGCAGAACGGCCTCTATCCCATAGACTAATGAATACAGAGCCGCTCCGGTAGAAGTTCTAATTGAAGTCTGGTAGCCCCACAGAGCAAACGACAATTTATCTGACCAATCCCGATAGGTTTCCACCATATTCTGCAAAATGTGTTTGATATTCTCGTTGGCGGCCTCAACTGCTCCATTGGTTTGCGGCCGATATATGGATGACTTATAGAAAGCCACATTGTACTTCTCCAACAAATCAATCACTTCCTTCTTGAAGTGGGAACCATTATCTGAAATAATCTCGTTTGGGACCCCGTAGCGACAAATGATGTTGTTTCTGATAAACTTTGCGACATGCGAAGCCTTTAATACCGCATAGGACTGGGCCTCGACCCACTTTGTGAAATAATCTATGGCGACCAAGATGAACTCATGCCCATTCGACCCCTTCGGAGTGACAGCCCCGATCACATCAATTCCCCAAATTGAAAATGGCCATGGCGAAGTCATGTTATACAGCTTTGATGGGGGGATATTCATGCGGTTCGCATGGATCTGACATTTGTGGCATCGCCGAACAAACCCGATACAATCCTCCTCCATGGTGGACCAATAGTAACCCTGCCGGAGGATCTTCCGAGCCAACATTACCCCGTTCATGTGTGCCCCACATTCTCCTCCATGGATGGCCTCCATCAGGCGCTTCGACTCTTCAGCTTCTACACACAGCTTATGCATTCCCAGATGACCCCTCTTATATAGTTTACCTCCGCAGATGATGAACTGAACGGCCATTCTTCTGATTGCCCTTTTATCCTTGGCATTTGCCCCTGGGGGATATGCTTCCGTTTCCAAGAAATTCCAAATGTCGTAATACCAGGGGTTTTCATCTTGAACCTCATCTATAGCAGCAATCGACTCATAAGCAGGTGCAAATTTCTGGTCAATGATAACTGGACGCATCCGGACTCCACGTGGGATGTCTATCATAGAAGATAGAGTTGCTAAAGAATCTGCGAACCTGTTGTTCTCTCTTAGTAGATGAGTGAAACTTAGCTTCTCAAACCGAGGAATTAACAAGTCCAAGGTCTAGTGATACATCACCATCTTTTCCTCTTTTACTTTCCAGTCTTCTTTTGCTTGAGACACAACAAGGTTCGAGTCCCCAATGACGTCCAACCATCTTGCCCCTAGTTCTAGGGCAGCTTCTAGATTGGCAATGCATGCCTCATATTCCGTCTCGTTGTTCGAGACTTTGAACCGAAGTTTGAATGCTAGGGGAATACGGGAATTGTCGGGTGCTATTAGCAACACTCCTATCCCATACCCATACTGGTTTGACGCTCCGTCAAAGTACATCGTCCAAAATTCATCGTCGATGTGCAAAATGGCCTCATCTGGGAATAGGTACTCGACTGCTTCATCCCCTTCAACTGGGTGGTCGGCAAGGAACTCTGCTACCGCTCTCCCCTTTACTGACTTGCGCATCACATACTTTAGATCAAATTCGAAGAGCAACAGCAACCAACGAGCTAGCCTACCCGTAAGTGCCAGTTTCTCGAAAAGATATTTGATGGGATCGAGTCGTGAAACCAACATTACAGAGTGAGCTAACAAGTAGTGCCACAACTTCCTGGTAGCCCATACCAAGGCTAAGCAAGCCTTCTCCAATGGTGTGTAGCGAGTCTTATACTCTAGCATCTTCTTGCTCAGATAGTAGATGGCTCTCTCCACTTTGTCTTCTGATTCTTGTGCGAGCATACAGCCCATTGTAGTCTCAGTCACTGAAAGATACAATATCAACGACTTCCCCGGTTCTGGCGGTGACAATACGGGTGGGTTCTGTAAATATTCTTTGATCTGTTCAAAAGCAGCTTGGCATCGGCCGTCCCACTGGAACTTCGTTCCTTTCTTCAGGAGACCAAAAAGTGGTTCACAAGTCAAGGTTAACTTTGAGATAAACCGTCTTATGAATTGCACTTTACCCAGAAAGCCTCGCACCTCCTTTTCAGTCATTGGTGGTGGCATTTCTAAGATGGCCTTGATTTTGGAAGGGTCGACTTTGATGCCTCTTTGTGTAATCAGAAACCCTAGTATATTTCCCGCTGTAACACCAAATGTACACTTCTGAGGATTTAGTCGCAACCGAAATTCTCTGATCCTTTGGAAAAACTTTTGCAAGGCGGTGTAGTGGCCCTCTCTTTCTTTGGACTTGACAATCATGTCGTCCACGTACACCTCAACCTCTTTATGGATCATATCATGTAGTATTGTGGTCGCGGCCCATTGATACGTAGCTCCAGCATTCTTCAACCCAAACAGCATGACTCTGTAGCAGTATGTCCCCCACGGGGTGGTGAAAGCAGTCTTCTCCCGGTCTTCGGGTGCCATCACTATCTGATTATAACCTGAGAAGCCATCCATAAATGAAAGCAAAGCATGCCCCGCTGTGAAATCCACCAGCTCATCGATGTGTGGTAGGGAAAAGTCGTCCTTCGGACTGGCTCTGTTCAAATCCCTAAAGTCCACGCATACTCTGATCTTGCCATCTTTCTTTGGCACTGGAACAATGTTGGCCAACTAAGTCGAGTATTCGGATACCAGCAGGAAGCCTGCGTCTATTTGCTTGGTGACCTCTTCCTTAATCTTGATGGCCCAGTCTGGGCGAATTCTCCTGAGTTTCTGTTTGATAGGTCGGGCCTCGGGGTCAAGAGGGATCCGATGCTGTACAATCTCAAGATCGATTCCAGGCATGTCTTCGTAGGACCATGCGAAAACATCTTTGAAATCTTTTAATAAAGCGACTAAGCACTCGCGTTCCTCCGAAGACAACGTGGACCCGATCTGGACCAGCTGCAGGTCCTTCTTAGTACCAACGT
Source organism: Camellia lanceoleosa (assembly GCA_025200525.1). Lineage (NCBI taxonomy): Eukaryota > Viridiplantae > Streptophyta > Magnoliopsida > Ericales > Theaceae > Camellia > Camellia lanceoleosa. Next base: position 284,051 of record JANUSC010000213.1, read on the forward strand.
TCACAGTAGTGATTTCATCCATTAATGGTTTAACAAATTTCTTCTGCTCCTGTTCAATTAAACGCTGCAAAATCGGAGGAATTTCGTCCTCATCGTTTTCATCAAAATTTTGAAAATCCTGATTTAAGCAATAAATCAAAGGCACAGAAAAGTACTCATAAACCTCATTCACCTCATTCTCATTAATTGCTTCCAAACCGTCTGATTCTTCTATTACAACAGACTCAAAAGAGAAAGAAAAAGATGACCTGGACAGGACTGTGGTATCTGGGTTATCACCCCCAGGAATACCAGACTTAGACTCAGTCTAGCTGGAACCTGATTCCGACTCACAAGACTCGGTGGAATCAAATTCCGGCTCACTACCTAACCCGGTGCTGCTCAAAAATCCCTCTTGGTACTGCCAGGCGAGAAAGGGTGCGATGGATGCATCCAAAATGTTTGCTAGTAGGCCCGTAGCTGTCTCATCTCCGATCATGGATACCGAGGAGTTATCCCCCAAGCACAACTGGTCAATCGAAGGATCTGAAAGTAGACATGCCAATGCTACTCCCATTTCAAGCTCTGTGCCCTCAGACTCCATTTCTTTGCTCTGTTCAACCTCAACTATCGGGTCTGCCTGCTCTTTGGCGACGTCATCCTCGAATAACTGTAGGTCAAAGAAGATCTCGAATCCCGGCACGCGCTTCCTCTCCGCGTTCAGCCACGGCTCTGGAAAGCCACAGAATGGAAAGTCCTCCCCCTCCCGGACGAAGCGTCCGTTCAGGGTACCCTGGATGGGCCGGTGCATCAACTCAAAAGGTTTCTCCATTATTTTCGCTCTGGCTTTTCCAGCCATTTCCTTTCCCTTTCTTATCCAATCCTCCTTGGTGGGCAGATAACCCAAACCAAAGGTATGAGGGTTGTGTGGCACTTCGGCCAATGCTGCGACGCCTTTCCGGCCGCTTCTTCCTAATCCCATCCCGGGGATGTGTTAGAGCTTGTTCATAAGGTATACTGCTTGAGCACTGGTATACAACCCCTCATTGACTGCCATGATGCTTTGCACATTCCGAGCCTCAGCCAAGGTAAAACCTGAAATGAACACATCCTCCATACCGTGCTCAATTTCTAGAACAGGCGTAGACACCTCCGGTGGTGGATGGATTGATGAATTCCCGAAAACAATGGCTACTCCCTTCCCATAGGGGTATTTCACCATTTGATGCAAAGTGGATGAGATTGCCTTCACCTGATGCAGCCACGGCCGCCCCAAAAGCAGGTTGAAAGTTGCAGGAACCTCTAAGACATGAAAATCTATCTCATGCTGTCCCGGCCCGACCTTTGTCTGAACTTTAACGGTTCCCATCACCTCTCGGCTTGTGTTGTCGTACGCCCGAATTACTTGGGCTGTTGGCACGAAGTCTGCAGTTTTTAAACCGATCGCATACGCTGTCCTTGCTGGGCAGACGTTGATAGCGGACCCTGTATCAACAAGAACCACTGGGATTCACTTGCCTCTACATTCCACAGAGATGTAGAGAGGTTTGTTGTGATTTACGCCCTCAGGCGGTAGTTCTTTGTCAGAAAAAGTCAACGTCGGGGAACCACCTCCCGGAAAAACCAATCCGACCAGCTACTCTGGCGTAGTCTCTATCGAAAGCTTGGCCTTGTCCATGGCCGAAAGGACAGCCTGCCTGTGCACTCGAGAGGCCATAAGCAATCCCCAGATGGAGATGTCTGCTTGTATTTTTTTCAATTGTCTCAAAACGACCTCATCTTCGAGTTGCTTTTCTCTCTGCTTCTCAACCTCCATGTCTTTCCCAGAAGCCTCGGGTTGATCTAGGTGTAGGGGTTTGAAGTACCGCCCGCTCCGTGTCATGTGGTCGATTTCTCCCAGGTATCAGGTGTCATCGGGTTGGTTGCTTCCCCAATCCTCATCTGTGTGGGCGAGACACAAGTCCTCGTCCTCCCACCACATCCCATCAGTAGCCGACAAACACCTGTCCGGCTCTGGTATGACTGTTCTCGTACTCACGGTACCTTTCATCCTTATGCTCGCAGCATCATCTGTTTCTATGCACACAGTAATTTTAGTCCCTACATGGGCTTTTACTTTCCTGACTCTCTCAGAATCTTCAAACCTCTCTTGCTCCAACTGTGCCAATGTTCGTTCCAATCGCATCGGTACCGTTTGTTCAATGACCCTGTATTTACAATCTTTGAGTTCTCGCGAAATTCTTAGTCTTGGCGCTCTCCGGTGATCGATTCGACTTCGCGCTTCCACCATGGTATTCTTGCCCTCTGTTCTAACTAGAACTCTTCTACCACATCTGGTTGATCATCCAACCACCCAGTAGCCTCGGCTAATTCTTCGTAATCGAACTAGTTGACTGCTGCGCCCCCTGGGTCTTGGTCACTGTAAAACCGGAGATTGGCAAGGTCCTCCTCCACAACTATTACATCATCTTCTCCATGTCCCAAACTATCCCCTTGGATTACACACAAATCTCCCCCTGTTGGCAATTCTATTCCTGGCCCATCTTGGCCTATTGACGAAATGTAGTCGCTCGGACTATATGCCTTCTCAGTACAATTCCCAGATTCCGCAGACTCTGGTTCAACAATCCTCTTTTCCTCTGAAATCTCCCCTCTTGTATCCTTGACGGTCACCACCATAGGCTTAGATTGGGTTGTAGAGATGTCCATCATGCACAAGTCGGTGCAATCAGGGAAGAACACCTTCGGCTTAGGTAGGTGGGAAGGAGTGATATAGACACTAGGATCGTATGGCACGACCCCAGTTTGAATGAAGTTAATTCTTTTGGGCGGTGGAGCTTGGTTATGTGTGGGGAGAGGATTTGTTGCAACATTGGGTTTCTCGGGAGGCAGAATCACCCCGTTATCAATGAGATCTTGAATCTCATGACATAATCGGAAACACAGATCGGTGTCATGACCGTGCTGTTGGTGAAATGCACAATACTTGGCTGGGTTGTGGGAACTGAGAAGGTTTTCCGGTAATGGCCGCGGCTCGAGGGGCTTCAAATGCCCTTTTCTAATTAAAACCCCCAGAGCTTTGGATAGGGGCATATAAAGTGGAGCGAAGGTTCTAGTGTTTTTGGGTGGGTATTTAGCTGTTTGCGGTTTGCTTCCGGACACACCGGAGAATGGCGCAGCTGCCATGGTTCTTGGTGGGTGGTTGGTGGTGACCATGCTCACTTCGGAGGCTCTTGTAGTGGTAGTGCCGCTCGGGCCTGTATTAGTGTTGTGGTTGAAAGTTCTTCGGGGTTGCTTCCGGTCGTTATCAATTAAGCCTTGCTTCAAGGCATCCTCAATCTGTACCCCCATTTCATGCAGGTCCGAAAAGGTAGGAAAGGGGAGTACGATCATCTTTTGCATCAACTTCGGCTGAAGATTGCGCACAATCATCCGAATCTGGTCTTTGTCTGTAGGTCTCAAGGTCATCATCGAAGCCTTGGCCCTCCATCTAGTCACAAATTCTGAGAAGCTTTCTTTAGACTCTTGTCTGGTCGTCTCAAGATCACGGGTTGTAATCTCGATTTGTGTGTTGTATGAGTATTGCAAGATGAAGGCCTCAGCCATTTCGTCCCAGTTTCTCTTGACGTCATCTTCTAGCTTGGCATACCATATGGCTGCTACACCCGACAGGGTCCGACCAAATAGAGATAGCTTCTGAAGTCTGGTGAGGCCCATCGGCCTTAGGATGTCTGCAAACAGTTTCAGGTGCACCATGGGGTCCCCAGACCCATCAAATCGATCGATATGAGGCATTTTAAATCTGTCAGGCAACGTCACAGCTACATCGGTGTATCCATCTTCAATGTCAGAGATGGTCTTGACTCCTTGGGATCTCTTGAACAGCTTTTCAAGCTTGCTCAACTTTAGTGCGGTGGGATCAGTCTCGAACTCAAAGGGAGAGCCTGGTAGGTTGGTGGGTGTTTTTGATAACTGGGGTAGGATTCGGGGTAGGATCAGGGGTGGAAGTGGTCCTGTGGGAATGTCTGTGTCATTCTGAACATTGGTTGCCTGGTTGCCTCCCCGAGGTTTGGAACTCCTGGCGGGGGAGGAACTTATTGAGAAATAGACGCTCCGGTTTGCTGTTGCAACCTCACGATTAACTCTGCTTGTTCTTTCACAACCATGGCCTGTTGTTTAGCAAACTCTGCTTGTCGGACAGCATCCTGTTGCATCGTTTTCATACCCTCTTGGAGTTGGCGCACCATCTCCTCTAAACTGGCCATACTACTCTGTTCTGACTAAATTACCGGTATATGTTCCCTTTCTGTAGGAGAAACAGAATCCTGATCCCTGTTGTACTCGGGTGGGGTAGACAAAGCCCTCTGAATTGACTGTTGAACTAACGCCCTCTGCCTAACTACCCTTCGTCTAGTAACCGGGGGTAGAGAGTGGTGCACTGGTTGTCCGTCTACCAGATCCTCAGATCGATGGAGTCGACGACTTCTTATCCAGAGTGCTTGGGGAATATCTACCGGGTTGGAAGCAATCGTGCTCAACTACCTAATAAAAAAGATAAATAAAGCATATAAATAAACAGACAATCGGACAGCATAACGGCGTAAAATAAAGATACACAACACACGGTTGGGTGTATCAAACACATAATCGGTAAGCTGAATACACACTTGTCTTCACTATCCCAATCCACTGTCCCCAAAAACTAAATCTGATACCCGCAGATAACTGATTCTCAATTACTGAACTGATGCCCGCAGGCCTGATGCCCAAACTTGTAGGATGATACATGCATTCCCTATAGAGACGCACTCTAACAAACACATAACAGATAAGTGAGAGCCAAAACACCCCTATGTTGGGGTAAGGTTTCCCTGTCCTATTTTGTCAGGAGCTAGGGTTTCACTACGCACGCAGCGGTTTCAAACAACCTATAATCGGGTAAGCAACCTGTCCTAGTTTGGAATGGTCACTATGGATTCCGAATATGCACTAGGTCGAATGGTCAAAAAGGGTGCCCCGGTAAAACCGAGGTTTGTGTTCCCATACTGGCAGAGCCCGCAACCGGTCAGCCTTATGGTCATGCCATGACAAGACAAACCTCCAGCAAACCGAATAGCAGATGGCCAACACGGTGTCGTAGGCGCACCAATGCACATGCAATGCAAAGAAACACATAAGCGTAGTCAAAATAGGATATCACGAGTTCGAGTCAAGCTCTCTAAAATCCCCAGCAGAGTCGCCAGAAACTGTAACACGTCCGCGTGGGACCTCGCTACAGTTCGAACTCCTTTTTTTTTGTTTGTTGCGGTTCTTAATCTGAACCAAAGAGTCCGACTCTGGCAAATCGTTTTGAGAAAAACAGATTTTTGAAAAGAAGTGCCAAACATGGACTGCTTTGCCAGATACAGAGTCGCCACCTAAATATTTTATTTTGGGGGAATTTAGGAAACCCTGACTCGGTGCCAAAGGCCACATGTCCGTCATCACCAAAGTTGCCTTGGCTCGGGAACTTGGGTACGATTGGGGAAGGTTAGCTATGAGCACCCCCTCTCGCCCGGTCCGAAGACCGGCCTCTACTAACCATGATATCCATTTTTGAAAACGTTATATGCTCTTATTCCGGTTATTAGCCTATGATTACTATGTTATGCGCACAGCAAACAAGTATAGACCAAATCGCCTAAATTTGGAACAAAACATTACATGTTTGTTTTGAAAATGGTTTGCTACTCGCAAGTAGGCTAAAATGCAGGTTTTGCCACCCTCAAGTGGGCTTTAAAAAAAAAAATGGTTTTGCCACTATCTAGCGGGCTTAGAACTCACAGTTTTTATGCATTATCCTAATTTAGGTAATTTGACCTCCATCCACAGGCATTCAAGCAGTTATATCACATAAGCAGCTAGCCTCATGGTAATCATGCTATCATGGCAACATTCACACGCATGCGATATGCTAAAGCATAAAAGCTTACCTAGTACTCCAAGCCAAAACAGAAACTAGTTAGTAATCATATGCATGATCCTAGTTCATGTTCGAAATGGCTAATGCAACGCATGCGAAGATGCAATTAGACAGGCTCGACTATCCTAAACATGGCATGTGAAATGCAACAGATAACATGTATTCAATTTGGAATTGAAATACAATGCAGTTAGCATGATGCGCCGAGCCCGGTGCATGCAAGACAAATGTATGAATGCACGCATGCATAGCATAAGGTATGCTAAAATAAATATGCCCTACTCTACCATCATAAGCGGGTAAATAAAAGGGAAGAAAGACGTGAGGTTGGAAGACAAACACACACTCACGCACGCTTATTACACAACTGCCCTCACTCGGAGGGGCCAAATAAATATTACAGTCCGAATAATAAATGAACTAATTATTACAGAATTTCTAATTACTTAACAAATAAATGCAAAAAGAAAGGTGGCCACAGCCCCCGCCTTGGGATGCGCGAATGTTGCATGCCTCAGTCCGTCTTGCCCGGAAAACCTGCACCATGCCACTGTTGCCTCTGTTTTCACTGTCCTGCTTATCTGAAAACTGCCAAAGTCCCAAGACATGTTCTCTGAACAATGAATAACACCATCGGCTAGAGGAAATGGCCACCGGCCTTGGTGAATAGCCACCGGCAGCTGATGAAGTTATCGGCCATTCACCAATGGTCGGTCGGCACTGCATGTTGCCAGTCGGCAGAAAATTCCTACAGAAGACAGTTTTGACAGCAACATAGGACAGACAGTGCATGGCATGAAGTTTCAAGAAAATGTGAGCATGGCCATGCTCCCTATCATATATCAGACTCATGGGAGCATGGCCCTCAATCCTCGGGCCATCAATTATGCATCTTGGTGCATGATAGCCTAAGAGGTCGAGATTGCATTTTAATGAATATGCATGCAACGCACAAATGAGAACCAAGACCCTATCATGTCAAGATCAAGGGCCTTGGTGAGCGAGAGTTGAGACGTGTCACATCACTTGTAGTATGAACACTTCTTAACCCTCACGCTTGGTTTGACACCCCAAGCCAAGCAATGCAATGCATGTTATGCAAACATGGCTCAAAGATGCAACATGGAATTAGGATGCAAACATACGAAATGCCATGCAACTATCATGTTAATTATGCAAAATGCTAGAGCACACAAGTCGCAAATGCAATGCAAACATGGATAATTCTGCAAAGGGACTAGCATGTGACAAGACCTTATTAATCAAACATGCAACAAGCATGAGACAAGCATGCAATGGTGGGCTTAAACCATAAAGCAACAGACCTCAATCCACCCCAAAACAGTGGCCAAAAGTACCCAAAATGGTGGACAATTATTCAACCAATATGCAAGCCAAAAGAAGCCCAAAGCCAAGGCACAAAAAGGGGCGTTCCACTACCACTAACATGACCACACATGGTATGAATTAGACAAGCAAAAATAGAATTCCAGCATGCAAAAATGGGCTCCAAAACCCATTGATATGGCAACTTAAATGACCCCAATACATAGGCATACACAATGCACATTTCAAGGCACAAAAGAACAACCTTTCAAGGCATGAAAGGGATGATGAATGCAATCTTGCAAGCATGATTTATAGACTGAAATATGATCCTAAATGATGCCAAATCATGAGGATAGTCTAAGCTAAGCATGCTAGAGGCTAATGTACTCAAAGCTTTCAAGCCAGAACACCAAGAGGCAACACCAAACATGGCAAGCATGACTGAAACAATGGCCAACAGACCTTAAACATGGTGAAATAATGCTAATAGCTTCATGAAGTTAGGCTAATACATGCAAGAACCATGGCCTAAACACAAGATGCATTTCTATGCCAAATAGAAGAATGCAAAGCAACTATACCAAGCATGTCAAACATGACAAAATCAGTGGCTAACAGCCCTTAAGCATGACAAATCATGACCAAAAGCTTCAATAAGTTAAGCTAAAACATGAGGATATGCTAGGCTAAACACATGACACATTTCTAGGCAAGATGGAGGATTACAAAGCAAGTATAAAAAGCATACTGAGGGCCAACAAACCCACATGAGACAGAGGTAAAATATGCTCCAAAACATCCAAATAAGCTCTGAAATGAAGCCATACAAGACTAGATATACATGCTACCATGTGACCCAAAAATATGCAAAAATGAAGCACAAAGGGGAAAGGGGTGTCCCTCCCCTATGCAAGACTTCAAGCCACCTTCCTTACCACTGAAAAGCCACTGGTTTTCAGTGGTGAGAAGACCAAAACACCCTAGCAAACAAAGCCTCACCAAAGAAGCACCAAAATGGCCAAATAAGGCCTAAGAGAGTGAGTTTGCACTCAAACCATAAAACACTCTTAATGAAAGTTCTTAAGCAAGAAAATATAAGACTTTTTTATGTTATTTACAAAGTCTAAATCAGCAAGCAAAATAGGTAAAACACTAGTGCAAGTTTGGGAAAACTAAAGCAAAGTGATTACCCTTGAAGAAACCTTTGAAGAACAGTTGGTCCAGCCACCCTCTACTGATCAAAATCAGTCCAAAAGCTCAAGAATCAACCCTCCAAGCCTCCCAATCTCGAGCTAAGGTGTGGTAGTATGTGTGTTAGTGCAAAAGTAAGGTAAAAACACACTATTTAGGCCACAAAACACACACAAAGAGGGAGAGAGAGGGAAATGTAGAGAGAGGGAGTATATGATAGAGATATAGATACAAAAGCTCTGGTTTTTCTATCAAAATGGCTAACCCCCAAGCAAGGAAGAGGAATGGTGCTTATATAGGCCAAGCAAAGCCAAGAAACTTAAAGGCTAAGCTAAAGAGAAAGGGTCAAGGGGTGCAAAGGAGTCTAGGCTTCTAGAGGAAGCTAAGACAGCTGGCCAAGCTTCTCCAAGAAGCTTGGCCATAGGGTTCAAGCTTCTAGAAGGTTAGGGCGGGTCAAAGGCTCACAAGGGTGCAAAGTGGTCACACTTATGCACGGGGGAGTGTGATGGTGCATTCCAGCTGGCATGCACCAGGCTTGGGGGGTGCAAAAGGTGCACGTTGGACAGCCAAAAAGGTCACCGGCCACACAAAGTGCCGGTCAGCAAAATAAAGTGCCGACCGGCCATAGGTTTTAAGAAAACACTGCCGGTGGCACCCATAAGCTACCGGTGGTGTGTGGGGACAGCCGGTGAGGTATGGGGATGGCCAAAAAGGCATTCCCTGCCCTTCAAGGCAAAAGCACAAGTGTTTGGTGCCAAAACCAAACACAAAACAGTCGAGTCGAGAGGTCCTGAGGCAAGGCGTGCAGCCGAGACCTCCGGGAACTCAAGACGAACACAAACATGGACAATCACCGAGTGTTCCAACGGTGACGTCCATGTCTTAAGGACGGTCAAAAATGGGGTGTCTACACATACGTACTATTTTCCTAACAGAGTTCAGATCCTCTCCTTGCAAGCCATACTTGCGAGCGTCCTCGCAACGGCTAAGATCAGCCGTTGCACATCCAATGGCTAAGATTAAAAAAAAATATAGAAATTTCGATTCTTCCCGCCCGTCGCTATAGTTATACATTCATATGAGAATCACTCTCACTTTCACTCAGCCTTGCACTCCTCCCACTCACCCGTCCCCCTCCACTGAATCCACGCTCACTGGTGACCAGTCCCCCAGACGGCGACCCACTTCCAGGAACGTGGGTTCTGAGACCATAGAGGAACCTGGTTAGTATTCGAAACTCTGAAATGAAGATGTTAGGATTGTGTGATTGAGATTGAGGAAATATCTTTTAAATTTGAAAATTAGGGCTTCGATTTCAGATTCGAACAGAAAATAGTGCTTCGATTTGGGATTGGAACAAAAAATAGGGCTTTGATTTGGCTTTGATTCCAATAGGGATTTGAACAGAAAATAGGGCTTTGATTTGGGAATGAGAAATTAGGGCTTTGATTTCAAATCTCTGAAACATTGACATGAATTAGGAAAATCAATGTTGATTTGGGCTTTGATTTGGCTTTCAGTGTTAATTAGTTTGTTCTGTGTTTGAAATAGTTGAAGTAATTATCTGAGTACGGCAATATGATAGTTAAAGTAATTATCTGAGTATGGTACATTTTGGTTTACCTGAACCATCACTTAAAATCATACATTGTAGCAAAAGAATGAGTATGCCACAAAATGCTAGTCAACTAGAGCACATTAAGAGATGGGTTACAGTGTAAGCAGCAGTGCTTCTAGTACAAAACCAAGCAGGAGTACTGGACAGGCGATTCCACCTACGTCTTCGTCTCCAGCTTTTCATTCTAACCGAAAGCAATCTGCAAGAACAGAGGCACATCCTAATGCCATGAAAAATATCAAAAACTTTCCACTCGTACTTGTCTCCCTAGTCGATACCGGCAACCACATCACAATCGAAGACAACAGGCCAACTCTCAACAGGAGGTCCATCTCTATTGTCGATTTTCGAACAATTGATCTTGAAAGGATATCAAAGCTCTTTGGGTTGAAAGAAAATTAGGTCATGAAGAAGAGAATGGTTATTCCATTTGGTTCTTCAGACCTGCATTTCCTGTTTTACAAGTACCCATTTCTAGCCATTTACTTAGCTGAGTATTGAATAAACAAACCAGTTTTCAGTTTAGTGATAATTTTGTGTATGGCTTGATCTCCATCTTGCTGGTTTCCTCATGACAAATTGTCTATGAAAATTTAATCATATTATTATGTAGTTGGTAGTTGGTAGTTGGTTTGGTATTAACTAATAGTACTGGACCCTTCAGTTCAGGCTGTCATGGTCTGTTGATTGGCAACATGACTGACTACATTAGGCCTTTGTTGCTAGTGTCTGAATGGTATGTATTTATTTGTGTGCAAATTAATACTAGTATCTGCCTTCAAACGAAGGGAGTTTTATAAATATCATGTCCTACTCGATGGGTTTGACAGCATATTTGCTTTCTTGATTTTTGTAAGCATCCTTTATATACTACAATCAAATTGAAACAAATGATAAAAAGGAACTTCCTTTGGGATGAACCGTAAATTTAAATGTCCTCTATTTGACTCTTTTTTTTCTTCTTTAATTGTTATTTTGATCTTAATAAATATACACGACTTGTTTTATAAGAGTGAGTACAACACGACATTGAAAGGTTGTGATAGACCTAAAAAGAAAAAGAAAAAGAAAAAAACAAAATTGCATTATCTGTTGATTCATTGTTACGGGGTAGGGTGGGATGGAGGCTTGGATATAGCTCATGACCAATCAACTATCTTGACATACAGTTCAACCATATAAATTTGATTAGATTAAGCAATCTGCTGCTTATTTTCTACCCTGCTGTTAAGTTGTCTGATCCTAATTCAGAGATTCACCCCTACTATTACATTTGAAAATTAGATTAAGCTGTCTTTAACATCCCCTATCAGAGATTCAACCTTGCTGTTACATTTGAAAATCTATATTTCAGAGATTCAAATTGATTAAATAGAAATCAATTAAAGTAAAGTAAAAATTTGTCATGTATGCAGATTTTGAAAAATGGCTTCTTCTTCTAACATTAGCAGCATAAGGTTACAACCAAGGCTGTGCAATTATGGAAGAACCGCTGCCATACGTATTGTAAAAACCAATGAGAATGGAAATGAAGGGCGTTTGTTCTTTGTTTGCCCATCAAGACATGTAAGTTTGTAATTCTAGCTATTTTCTTCGTTTAGTAGTCACATTAATTGTCACGACCCCATTCCGCCCCTAGTAGAATGGTGCCATGATGGCCAGTAATTCGAGATTACCAAAGGCCACTTACAAGATTACACACACGAATCAGAGTAAACATATGGGGCTTACAAGTGCGGAAGCAATAAATAAAAGCTAAGTAGTCCATAAGAGCAGTGCTTAAGTTAAATGAAATGGCATACATTTTATAATAGCTTATATACAACAAAATGGAGTACAAAAATTACATCTTGACCAAAAGGCTTCTCAGCCATCAAATACAAAATACAATGAGATAACTAAGAAGCATGATCTTCAAGACGTTGCAAAACACGAATCCAAAAACACATCGGCAAAACACATCTAGGCGTCGCCGCCGCCCTGCTCATCACCTACATATATATAGAGAGGGTGAGCTTGGATACTCAGTGAATGGTATAAATAATAAAGGGTTTACATTAATGATATCCGAGATCTTTTAACAAAACAATACATGGAATAAGTCAAGCTCGTCTATCAAATCTTTCAAAGCTTCAAGGGATGCTTACTAGCTTCAATATAATACAAGAGATGACATTCCGGACAAACAAACCCACGCGGTAAAACCGTCAGTGGCAAGGCAAGACAAGACAAGAGAGATCTCTAAACAATGGTGTCGTTGCATTATAGTCCCCAGACACTAAGGACTTGTGCTACAAATGCTTATAGTCCCCTAGCACATACGGACTTCCAAACTTTGTGCTACAAATGCTTATAGTCCCCTAGCACGTACGGACTTCCAAACTTTGTGCTACAAATGCTTATAGTCCCTTAGCACGTACGGACTAGTGCCACAAATGCTTAAAGTCCCCTGGCACGTACGGACTTCCTGAAATGTCATCAAAACGAGATAATACTTGATATTCAAAATAGGGATCATCATTCATGTTCAACAATACTTTTCAAAACAAGCAAAGCGAAGCTTTAACAAAACGTTATAACATAGCTTTATTAAAAATACCACTCACATAGCTCTTCGAGCGTCAGGGTCAGGGCGAGTCCAAGTCCTACAAACACATGGCAAGTCTATTGAATGCACTTTTAAACAAGCTTCACATGCATACAAATGATCTCGGCATTCACCAAAACTAAGTCAAATCAAAACAACACTGTTTCTCATCTCGGAGAAAACATGCTGGGCACCAACCAGGTCTTGGCCGAGGTCCCACACCTTCTCGCCGAGGTGTGGTCCCGAGGGCCACTTTCAAGGATACATGAAGTCAGGAAAAATCTGGGTTTTCCCTCTGCTCAAGAACATAAAGAACATGAACATGAAGAACATGAAGGAAATGAATGCAAAGATCATAACTTACTATTATAAAATCTGAGATTTCATGCTATGAGTTTGAAAACATGGACCTGGGTACCCATACTAGAAGATCTTGGGGAAACAAACACAAAAGCACGGATTTTAATGTAAGCATTCGGATCAAACCATGGTTTTTCCTCAAGAACACATGAATATTATATTCTCTTTCTAAAACCAACTTTAAATCAATGCATGACATGCAAAACAGATTCGATCATGCAATGCAGCTAGATGATCAATAAGAACAGCAAGAGTAGATTAAGATTCTAACCTCAACACTCGAATCTAACGGTTTGAACCCTAAGGATCAAGCTTGCTATCTACTTTCTCACTCTAAACTCCTCCTTCTCCTTCTAGAGCTTCTCTCTCCTCAAGAACAAGATATGATACAAAATGATACATTTCTAGGCTTGCCGGCTGACTTAACACTCAACCCGGACACGTGGCGACGGTTGGTTGGCTCTACTTAAAAAGGTGACTGATTGAAAAGACAAGACTATGACAAAGCGTGTTCAACAAGCTAGGTGGCAAGGGACTCCGGCAAGTAATGACATCGGCTAATAACAAGACTTCGGCAAGCAAAGGGACAATGACCTCGGCTAGAAAGGTCAACACTTGGCCCAGCTGTGCCACACCTCGGCCTAGATGTGCCACACCTCGGTCTAGGTTGCACCGATCTAGGGCAAGATCACTTGGGTTCAAGGGCAACATCTCAGCCCAGATAGTACACATCTTGGCCTAGGTGATGAACACCTCGGCCTAGATAATGATATCTCGGCCAATATGTCAGGGTGCGAATGGAGGTCAACCAGAGAAATCCCAAGATGGTCCTAAGTGTAAGAGTATCAAAAGGGTGACCTAGGCTCAAGATGACCTCGGCTGAAACGCATACACACCAATAAGGAACATACCATTCAAGTAACATTTATGCAAGACAAATCAAGGAATGCAAATGTAACACATTGGGGCAAGATCATGTAATACATGCAAGCATGACTAAGGTGGAGTGGGGGTTGCTACATTAATATTTGTCTTCTTCGACTAACTTATTCTCATGCATAGCAGAGTCCCACTCCCACTCCCCATTGCAATTATTTCAAGTTCGTAGATGAAAATGATGAAGACGTTACATCTAGAATCCGTTTGAACTGTACAGCTTGTGATGGTATAACAGTAGAAGACTTTAATGATGTAAGGACAAGGCTTGATTACATGGAAACGAACTATGGTCGAAGGCTTCAAAGGATGGAAAGGAATATCAAAGCTATGGTGTACTTCATTGTATTTGCTACCATTTTCTACTTTATGATGTAACTTGGAAGTTTGTAGCATTTTGGGTTGTATGTATGAACTTGTTATCTATTATGTATTATCTATTTCCGTCAACTCGTGGCCTCAACTTTGGAATGAATGATGGAATGACTTTTAGAATGAATTTTAGAATGAAGTATGGCACATTTTCTAATGAATGAATGAATTTTGGAATGAATGAATGAATGAATTATCTATTATCGGCTGAATGAAGTATGGCACGTTTTGGAATGAATGAATGAATGATGGAATTTTGGAATGAATGAATGAATGGAATTCTGAGTATGGCAGTAGCAGATCCAGCATATCTGTTATCTGTGTTCAATGAATGATGAATGAATAATGGAATGAAGCTCTAGTAGAACCATGAACCTGTTATATGTTACCAACCATGTGTTTTATGCCAGCAGCAGATCCCACATAGCAATACAGTACCAGATCCCGCATTGCAGCATTGCTATTTGTTTTATGCCACAACTTATTTAGTGAGTGCCAAAACTGTTATATGTTACCAACCATGTATGCCATTTGAAAACACAATGAGAAGCCATTTGAGTGCTATCTGATACTATTTTGAATTCTATCAAGGGGTGTGTTGAACTATAACAGATTCAGCAAAGCACTGCAGAACTAGACTAGCGATGTAGACCACACCGCACTGCAACCGCACTGCACTGACCTGACTAGCACATGCGCACCATACCGCATCAAGACATGTAGACCAGAGAGCAGACCAAAACTGACCAGACTAGGCAGATCAGCACCAATGCACTGCACTGCACTGCACCAGCACATGACTAGCACATGCAGCAGGCACTGTAACTGCACTGCACTAGGCTAGAACCATTCCCAGCAGTCAACAAGCCATTAACATACATGTTTAACACAATTTCAACAGACATTGGAGTGGAGTTTGAACATCAAATTTACAAGCCATTAACAGAATCCATTTGAAAACACAATCATTCTCATTAAACACAATTAGAATTTCAACACACATACAAAGACTAGTTTGAACACACATGTTTAACACAATTTCAACAGACATTGGAGTGGAGTTTGAACAAGAATTTGAACATCACTTTCCACCCAAAGAAGGCATTTCAACACACATAAAGGCCATTACTTCACTTCTCAAAAATCGAATTTGTCAAGAATCCAAAGATGAGTTTGCTTCACAATTTGAGATGGTATCACTTCACTTTGCATGCCATTTTCATCTTCAGTTTGCTTGTCTTTGTGCTTGTCCATAGCCTGAAATTCACAAACACAGAATTTAATTGAAAAAAAAAAATTTATTGTGGTTTTCAACAACTAAACACATACTTCAAATAGAATTTTCAGCAACTCAAAATCCAGAATTTTATGCAACTACAAATTCAAAAGAGAGCAAGGACAAACCTGACTCCACATTGGACTGTTTGATTCTTGAGAATATCGAAACCCAATATCATATCCATATGAACCTTGAAGTAGTGACTGGAATGTTGGTTCAGCAGGATACCGTTGAGGCATTGAATTTGGCAAAGAATTATGCACTACATACATGTCCTGCAAATTGGCAAAGAACAATGTCATACATTAGGCTACCATTGAGTCACATATTATATCCATAAAAAAAATACATACATTGTACTAACACTTACATGATATGTGGGATTCATCAATGACGGAGGAATAGAATTACCACCCATGGGCAAAAATGGAGGAAAATGATGAAGGGGAGGAAGAGGTTGAAGAGGAGGAACATGTTGACGAACATAGATATCTCCTCCAAGAGATAATGGAGAAGGTGCAACTGTTGGACTTGCAATAGATTGTGACGAAGCCAATCTGTTAGCACAGGATTTTTTTTTTGGAGTTCGCTATCAACACCGCTTCGAATCCACCTTTTACCCTCCTCTTGTCTTTACTAGTTGCCAGTTTTTTCTTCAATCCTTTTGGTTGCACAGCATGATTCACATCTTCGCAATCCACTTCAAAGCTTTGGGTGTCATGATCATTACTTACTTCATTTCCAACACCAAAAAGAGCACCTAACTTGCCTTCAACATTTGCACCTAATGTAGCAAGGTGTGCAATATAAAAATCATAAGTTTCTTCAGTTTCAGCAGCTCTACTTGCTAGTGCTCTAAATGCGGTCATCAATGTCTTATACCGCGAGGCTTGTTGGAATTTCACATCCACTTGAATGTCAGTCCCCTTAATGTCCTTCACAGTTTGGCTCTTGCTTGTTTCGTCCACCTCTTTAGAATGTATTGTGGAGGAACCTCTTTCATCTTCAATATGTCTCTAATAACCTTCAATGAGTGACAACACAAGATTCCTTCCCTTTCAAACTTTGTACAATTACAAGCCAATGACCCATCCCTCTCCATCTTCACTTTCCTTGCACGTTTGTTACCAACATCAACAACTGTGTAAATGGTACTAGCTTCGCCATATTCAATTGCTTCTATGTCCGATTCAATGGATCGAAAGTACTCATTTTGAAATTCTTCAAATTTTTTGTGTAAACATTACCCATTTGAATTAACATGCTTATTGTTGCTTTCACCTTTGGCAACCTTTGGCACAAAGCATATCCTACTTCTAACTCCTTGTATCGCTTCTCGTAAAGTACCCTTTCGAAATGCATGAAGAATTCATTTAAGTTAAAATCAGAACGAATGTAATCCTTCAAAAAAGCATTAAAATATTCACTCAGTTGTGTGGTACTCATTTCCGCAGCCCATGTTGATCTAACATATGGCCAACCCCATTTTTCTTTCACCGCAAAAGTCAATTTCAACCAATGGTTGTCATGCACATCATATTTATCAAGCATTTCCGCCCACTCTAACTTCCATTGATTTGTATCTTCAATGTCAAAGAAGAACTTATTTAGTACACCCTTTACCTCCTTATCTTGGAACAAACAATTAACATGTTTTAATGCATTTTGCATCAAATGCCAAGTACACAAATGGTGACTTGTGTCAGGCATAACGATGGGTATGGCTTTAGCCATTGCAGCATCTTGATCAGTGAACAACATTTTTGATGTCTTTCCTGACATAGCCTCTAGAAAATTTTGAAACAACCATACAAACGATTCAGCGGTCTCATCATACAACAAGGCTGCACCAAATATAACTGTTTCCCTATGATGGTTGAATCCTACAAAAGACGCGAAGGGTCTATGTTCTTTGTTTAACTTCTAAGTAGTATCAAAAGTGACAACATCACCAAATTGGGCATAATCCATGATCATTTGTGCATCAGCCCAAAATTCATTATCTAACTAGAAAGCATAAAAGAAGGAAGGATTCTGCAAAGATTTTTCTTTAAAGTATTGCAACATGTTGCCTACTTCCCCATATGCTAAACTTTGTTGTCTTTTGGTTCTCAAATAATTTTTCTGATCCAATTTTGTCAACCCAAGACATTGCCTCCCACCAGCTTCCCTACCCATGAGTTCAAAAGACTGGCCTAAACGAAGACCAGATTGTGCCACCAAATCTAACTTAATTGCTTGGGTAGTTGATATCTTTCTTTGTGACGGCAACATGTGGGCACACTCGGGTGATACAAGCTCATGGTTGTGTTTTTCTTTGAAATCAGTCACAACATATTTCCCAGTACCCTCATCTAATTTGACATAAAGTCGAGCCTCACAACCGGTTCTAGTTTCAGCTCTAGGGTTTTTTGACAATGGGTCTCGTTTGCAGAAGCTTGAGCAAGAGCCCTGCATTCTGCTTCAGTGGAGGATCGAGAAATAGTTTATTGTTTCTTCGCAGACCATAAAAGCAAGTTAGGGCTGAGAAAGACACAATAGCCAGTGGTTGATTTACGATCAAGAACATCTCTGGCCCAATCCGAATCAGGAAAAGCATGCAAATCTAAAGAGCCAGGAGTGAAGAGTAAACCAATTTTTTTTTTTTTTTGGGTGAATAAGTCATAAAATTTAAGGCCCCCACAATACTACGATATAGAGACAGCTGAGAAAAGGTCACCAAAGTATCTGAAAGAGGATTGGATTTAGAGGCTATGGGAGAAGAACATGGTTTACAATTTATCATACCAGCCTTGTTGAGAATGTCAATGGCATATTTGGGCTGAGAGAGAAACAAACTAGAGGCAATACGAGCTACGAATATACCAAGAGAATAGGAAATATCACCCAATTCATTCATGGAGAAGGTTTTGTGCATATGATGAATAAGAGAAGTGATATGATCAACACTATTCCCAGTAATTAAAATATCATCCACATAGATCAAAAGAAAAGTAACAATGGTAGAAGTTCTCTGTATGAACAAAAAAGAGTCACAATGACTATTTGTGAAGCTAGAGGAGGGAAGATAAGAGGAAAAAGTCGAATACCAAGCGCAAAGAGCTTGCTTAAGCCCATAGAAAGCCCTTTTCAATTTGCACACATGATGAGGAGAAGAAGAACTTTCAAAACCTGGAGGTTGCACTGTATAAACTTCTTCCTAAAGAAGACTATGAAGAAAAGCATTTGAAATATCCAATTGTTTAATGGACTAATTAAAGTGAATGGCAATGCTAAGGAGAACTCGAACTGTGGGTTGCTTGGCGACAGGGCTAAACGTTTTGTGATAATCAATGCCTTCTTGTTGGAGATAGCCCTTAGCCACAAGATGAGCTTTATGGCAAGCAATGGGGCCATCATAATTTTTCTTCAAGCGAAAAACCCACTTACAACCAATAGCTTGCTTGTGAGGAGGATGAGGAACAAGAGACCAAGTTCTTTGGGCTTGTAAGGCTTGAAATTCCTCTTGCATGGCTTGAGACCATTCAGGAGTTGGAGCAACTTCAGAGAAACAAGTGGGTTCAATAAGAGGAGAAATAATAGAGAGAAGAGAAAAGAAGAAGACTTGGACTTGGTAGTCATGGGATGAATATTTAGAGAAGAGTAAGAAAGAGCAGGGAAAGCATAAATATGATGCACAAAAGGGAGATCAATAGTTAGAGAGGAAATAGGAATAGAGGGAGAGACAGCCAAAGATGGAGACAAGGCAGTGGCAAGCAGGCCAGGGGCAACAGTAGGCTGAACAATAACGAGCTGGCCACAAACAAATTGAACTACTATAGAGAAAGTAGAAACAACATGAGCAAAAGGCTTAAAGGAAACAACAGAGGGCTGAATTGATACAATAAATGGTTGAACAGAAGCAAGAGCAGTCTGAAAAGAGGACTAGAAAAAAGTGTGTAGTTGAGGAAGAGTAGGGGTAAAGTTAGAAATAGATGGAGTAAGAAAAGGAAAAAGTGATTCATCAAATGTGACATGCCAAGACAAATGAATTTTTCCAGAAATAGGATCAAGGCAACGATATCCTATGATAAAGAGGTGATAACCAATGAAGACACAAGGAATTGACTTAGAGGCTAGCTTATGAGAAGCATAGGGTTGAAGCCAAGGAAAGCACCAATAGCCAAAGCTTTTAAGAAAAGAAAAATCTGGGGAATGATGAAATATGACCTCATAAGGAGTTTGATTTTGAACTCTAGAACTGGGCAACCTATTATTGAGAAAGATAGAAGTAGAAAGAATATCAAACCAATAAGCAAGGGGAAAACTTGATTGCTGTAGCAAAGCAATGGTAGTAATGACAATGTGCCTGTGTTTTCTCTCGGCAACTCCATTTTGGGGAAGAGTGTGTGGACAACACATTTGATGAATGATGCCATGTGTTGAAAAATCTTAAACGAACAACTAGTGTACTCGCCACCACCATCAGTGCGAAAATTTTAAGAGTAGTCTCAAATTGATTTTCAACAAACACCTCAAATTTCATAAATTTGGAAAACACTTCACTTTTATAGCAAAGAAGATAAACCCAAGTAAATTTGCTAGATTCATCAATGAACAAAACATAGTATTTAAACCTAGAGAAACAAGTGGGTGCAACAAGAGGAGAAATAGTAGAGAGAAGAGCAGAAGAAGAAGACTTGGACTTGGTAGTCATGGGATGAATATTTAGAGAAGAGTAAGAAGGAGCAGGGAAAATAGGAATAGGATGCACAAAAGGGAGATCAATAATTAGAGAGGAAATAAGAATAGAGGGAGAGACAGCCAAAGATGGAGACAAGGCAGTGGCAGGTAGACCAGGGAAGACAGTGACAGCAGTAGGTTGGCCAAAAGCAAACTACACTGTTGCAGGCAAAGCACTAATAGTAGGAGTACAAGGCTGAAAGGAAACAACAGAAGCCGAATTGATATAGTAGATGCATAAACAGAAGCAGGAGCAGACTGAAAAGAGGACTAGAAAAAGGAGTGTCGTTGAGGAAGAGTAGGGGTAGAGTTATATGTAGAGGTAGAAATAGATGGAGTAAAAAAAGGAAAAAATGATTTATCAAATGTGACATGCCTAGACAAATAAATTTTGCCAAAAATAGGATCAAGGCAATGATATCCCTTGATAGAGGGGTGATAACCAATGAAGAAACAAGGAATTGACTTAGGGGCTAGCTTATGAGAAGAAAAGGGTTGAAGCCAAGGAAAGCACCTACAACCAAAGCTTTTAAGAAATGCAAAATCAGGGAAATGATGAAACAGGACCTCATGAGGAGTTTGATTTTGAAGTTTAGAACTGGGCAACCTACTAATAAGAAAGACAGAAATAGCAAGAACATCAAACCAATAAGCAAAGGGAAGACCTGATTGCCGTAGCAATGCAATGGTAGTAATGACAATATGCTTGTGTTTCCTCTCGGCAACTCCATTTTGGGGAAGAGTGTGTGGACAACACATTTGATGAATAATGTCATGTATTCTAAGAAAAATCTTAAACTGAGAACTAGTGTACTCGCCACCACCATCAGTGCGAAAAATTTTAAGAATAGTCTCAAATTGATTTTCAACAAACACCTTAAATTCCATAAATTTGGCAAACACTTCACTTTTATAGCAAAGAGGATAAACCCAAGTAAATTTGCTAAATTCATCAATGAACAAAACATAATATTTAAACCTAGAGAAACAAGTAGGTTCAATAAGAGGAGAAATAGTAGAGAGAGGAGTAGAAGAAGAAGAATTAGATCTGGTAGTCATGGGATGAATATTTAGAGAAGAGTGAGAAGGAGTAGGGGAAACAGGAATAGGATGCACAAAAGAGAGATCAATAGTTAGAAAGGAAATAGGAATATAGGGAGAGACAGTAGAAAATGGAGACAAGGCAAAGGGCAGCAAACCGGGGAAGATAGCAAAGCGTGAAGTCCAAGAATAAGCTCGCCACAACCAAACTGAATCATATAGCAAAGCGAGTAAATAGCAGAGGCTGAAAGGAAACAACATATGGCTGAATTGATACAATAGCTGGCTGAACAAAAGCAAGAGCAGTCTAAAGAGAGGACCCGAAAAAGAAGTGTAGTTGAGGAAGAGTATAGGTAGAGTTATGTGTAGAGGTAGAAATAGATGGAGTAAAAAAAGGAAAAAGTGATTCATCAAAATATGACATGCCTAGACAAATAAAGTTTGTCAGAAATAGGATCAAGGCAACGATATCCCTTGATAGAGGGGTGATAACCAATGAAGACACAATGAATTGACTTAGGGGCTAGCTTATGAGAAGCATAGGGGAATAATGAAACAGGACCTTATAAGGAGTTTGATTTTGAAGTTTAAAGCTGGGCAACCTACTAATGACAAAGACAAAAGTAGTGAGAACATCAAACAAATAAGTAAGGGGAAGACCTAATTACTGTAGCAAAGCAATTGTAGTAGTGACAATATACCTGTGTTTCCTCTCGACAACTCCATTTTGGGGAGGAGTGTGTGGACAACACATTTGATGAGTGATGCCATGTGTTTTAAGAAAAATCTCAAATTGAGAAGTAGTGTACTCACCACTACCATCAGTGCGAAAAATTTTAAGAGTAGTCTCAAATTGATTTTCAACAAACACTTCACTTTTATAGCAAAGAGTATAAACCTAAGTAAATTTGCTAAATTCATCAATGAACAAAACATAGTATTTAAACCCAGAGAAACAAATGGATTCAACAAGAGCAGAAATAGTAGAGAGAAGAGTAGAAAAAGAAGACTTGGACCTAGTAGTCATGGAATGAATATTTAGAGAAGAGTGAGAAGGATCAGGGAAAACATGAATAGAATGTATAAAAGAGAGATCAATAGTTAGAGAGGAAATAGGAATAGAAGGAGAGACAACCAAAGATAGAGACAAGGCAAGAGGAAAGTGCACCAAGGAAGACAAAGGACAATAGCAGTGGCCAGGTAGCAGAGGGCTAAACAGTACAACAAGAGGGTCAAGAATGCTGTGGTGATAAAATGTGTAAAGAAGATGAAAGCCAGTGATAAACGCCTTGACTATGAATACCTCTGAAGAGAGGTATCTTGGTAGTCTTGTCATGAACCACAAAAGATTTGTCATCAAAAGTAACAGTGCGATTATCATCTGAAGTCAATTTATGAATTGAGAGAAGATTAGATAAAATATGTGGAACATGAAGAACATTAGTCAATTTGAAAGGAAAAGATGGGGTTGGAAGAATACCATTGTCTGTGTTGTGAATAGGAAGATGACTACCATTTCCAACAATCACATGATCTTGGCTATGATAGGGACTATAGACTTGGACATTATTAAGATCAGGAGTTACATGATTTGTGGTAGCAGAGTCCACATACCAATTAGAGGAAGAGGGAGATGAAGATGTAAGAAAAGCAAGTTTGTCAGAAGATAGATTTGGAGTTGGTGTTTGATAGGAAGTATTTAATATGTGCTAGCATTCAAGAGAAGTATGGTTTGGTTTGCCACAAATCTGACAGACCAAAGAAGAGGAAGATGGATATGATGGATGATGGAACGATGAAGATCTTCCTCCTCAACCTTGATTGAAAATATTTTTAGAAAAATATCTACCTCCTCTTCTATGAGAAGAGCCATTGTATGATGATATATTTCCACGACTCCCAATTTGATAAGAAGATGACCTGTTTGAAGTCTCATTTCTAGTTGTAGTGTAAGCAAAAAGTAAGATTTGAAGAAGAGGATTTATGATCGACCTCAATATGCAAAGCCTCTAAACAGAAAAGAGAAGCAAGATCCTCCACAGTGATGGCCTCTGATCGAGCTTGAATAGTTACTTTTAAAGCATTATATTCAGATGGAAAGCCATTTAGAGTAATCAAGACTAGACCCTTATCCTTAATAGGAGAGCTAGCAAGTGCTAGCTGATCAACAAGACTCTTGATCTGAGCAAGATATTCTTCCATGGACTCAGATTTCTTCATGATACTACTGAGTTTGTTCTTGAGTTGGTGTATGTGAGATTTGAAGAGTGACGTGAAGCGCTTATCAAGATACTTCTAGATTTCTTAACAGCTTTTGTAATGAAACACAGATGTAAACACCGTGGGAGTTAGAGTTGCTGTAATACAGCTCAGCAAATGTGAATCAATTTGTGTCCAACTTAGAAATTCAAGATTGATCACATCTTTACCTTCTGAATCTGTGATCGTTGTAGATGGACAAGCAAAAGTACCGTCCACATAGCAGAGAACATTCATGGCTCTGAGTATATTTTGGAGATGTGTTTTCCAAACAATGTAATTTGTAGAATCCAATTTGATAGCAACAAAAGAATTGAGACTTGAAATCAGAAGTGTGAGATTAGGAGGAAGAGAAGCCATTGAAACAAATTCAAGAACTTGAACTCAAGAATATAATGTGAGAGAGAAGATGAACAAGGATCGATACTCGTTTGAGTAAATCTGCTCTGATACCAAGATGAGAAAATGAAATCTTCAATCTCATTTTACAACAAACCAGTACATGAGTATTTATAATACAAGAGTGCAACCTAACCAACTATTAACAAACATGTATACAATCTATACATACACAAACCTCTCTAACTGATTCAGTTTGAGAGGGAAGTTATCCTCTATTTTCATTTGTGGGTTTTACTTGCTTGAGCTGGGGATATATTGCTTGAGCTGGAGATATACTCTTACCAACCAACACATAAAATCCTAAAAAATGAGTAAGCATAATCATCGTAGATGTAGTTATAATGAAAAAATTATTAGGCACTCTCGGAGTATCATGTGTCATTACAACATATAATTTGGTCTCTAAAAATGAAAATTTTGTTGCAAAAGACATGTAGGGACCAATTTCTATTGTCGAGAGAATAGTTACTAAAAGGTCGTCTCAAAAAGTAAAAAATAAGGCTTTTAGCGACAAAATTTTGAAAAGTCACTAATAAATACACTTTTAGCGACAAAATAATTTAGTCTCAAAATAGTTTATTTTTTGACACAAAAAATTTAGTCCAAAAAAGATAATAATTCATCACTAATGTCTAATTTTTGATGCTAAAAATATAATAACAACACTTTTGGCAACAAAAATATTTGGTCCCTAAAAAATAACTGTCTCTAAATTTTGGTCTCGAAGACCTTAATTTTTTATAGTGTGTCTAAATTATTTCATTAATCATCATTCACCATGCTTCCTGATTTTTCTCAATCACCTATTAAAAAATTATAATACTATACTTTTTTCACCAATTATAATACCATAAAACACCATATGATCTTGCTCCCAGAGTAATAGGCCACAAACCCAAATTGAATGGTCTATTTAAGTTTGCCAACTAGAAGCATAATCATTTTCATAAATCTACCTTAAAAATTCAAAATTAAACAACTTTTATACCATTTATTTGGGTTTACAAAATTTGAGTTTCATGCACTTGCCTAGTCTGATTAAGGTCTTGTTTGGGAAATAATAGTTTTAGTTTAAAAGCCAAAAAATTATTTTAAAAAAATCAAAAAGCCTATAACCTATATCAAAAAGTCAAAAATTCTCTTTTCTCTCTACTTTTTGCACATCTTTTCGTAAAAAATCAAAATATCATTCCTAACATATAAATTTTTTTACCCCATATTTTAGCTAAAAAGCCAAAAATTACTAAAATAGCATGTTTCCAAACTCGGCCTAAGTTTATCAAACTCTTCAGTTATATTTGTTGAACAACAATGTTAGGGATACTAAATATTTTATCAAAAAAATTATTAAATGCTTAAATTTTTTGGTAAAATATTTAGGGGTTCTATCATTTTTCTTTTTTGAAATCAATCAAAGTACAAAAAAAAATAACATCATTTAATTATGAGATAAATTTGATTTATTTTTCACAAATTAATAGCGGTCCAAGGTTCTTTTGAAACTTTAGGCTAATTGTTAAAATTAGACCTTATTTTACCGGGCCATTGAAAATTCAGATCCTTCAACAATAAGAACTTTTTGCAATTTTTTTAGTAACTTTAGACAACATGTTGAGTGACCTAATAGTTGAATGACCTCTATCATAAATGATCCGCGTACAGTGGCAAAACAGGGCCGGTTGAAGCCTAAAGCAATTGAAGCAATGGCTTTAGGCCTTAATTGCAAAAAGGCCCCAAAATTTTCGTATATAACCATAAGTCAAATACAATTCAATTGTTTCTCATAAGGTCTACTTTGTTGAAGGCCTCCACAAAACTAACACAAGAAAAATGTAAAAAAATATATATTTCCATGAGCATAAATACAAGTTTTAAAATTTTGGTAAAAATGTCCATCGGTTTTGCATATGTTTGTCATATGCACACATTTTTTCATTTTTGTTATTTTAAAAAGTATATAATATATAATTTTAAGACAACTCACTTTAAAAGAGACGCCTCCAATTTAAAATAGGTTCTTCAAACCTTTATTAGTTTTCGTTTTGAATTTATAAATTTTATTTATTTGATAACTTTTGGCACTTTTAATTGATTTTTTTTTTTTTGTCATAACTAAATATTTTAAATAGCTTCTAAATTTTAGTCATGAGAATGGAAGAGACATGAATTTTACATGATAATTTACTAAAAATAATAAATCTTATTTACATTTAACTTTAAAACATAAAAAGCCTTACAATAAAATTTTGCTTTAAGCCTCGTAAAGGCTTAACCCGACCCTGGTCCAACAAAATGAATAATCCAAACGTCAAAGTGGCAACTGTGGTGAGTCCCCCTGTACAAAATTCTCCCTTTATTTTTCGTTTTAGGAAAAATTACAAATTAATGAAATTGTGAAAAAAAAAATTAAATTATAGATAAAAAGAATTTCTAGTGCAACTCTGACATAGAAAAATAATTTGAACCATGCGGACAAAAAATTTACAACCTTCATGGAAATGTAAATATTCTTTTACTATCCCATTAATTTACAATTTCCCATACTTTTTATGTATATCTTTCTATAAGTTATACATACTTTTTGACTTTTTACAAAAAGATGCGTAAAAAAAGTAAAGAGACGATGTGACCCAACAAAAATAAAAAGATAAAAAGTGTATTCTTATTAGTTTATGCCAAACCAGGACTCATCATATCATAACATAAGAAACGAGTGTTTCATTAAAATATTTCGATGATATATAAATTATTTTTTTTTAAAAATGGTGCAATTTGGATGTTTGTTTATCCACTTAATCCAAAATTCTATCATTTATATTCATGATCAATTCATCAATAACATATTTGAAACCCAATAACCCATTGAGTATTAAACTTCATCAGAGTTCATTTTCTCATAATCTTCTGTTTTCAGGTTACTATTAATACGAATTTTTTTTCTCATTTCATTCATGACTATTTAATTTCTTTTTTCAAAAAATAAAATAAATAAATAAATCACTTGAACGCAACACTGCTACAATGCATCCAGATTTGCACCTGTCTTTGCAATCCAATGACGACATAGAGGACAAGAAATACTATTCATATGGACACCGTATTTCACATACGCAACGCTGCTACAATGCATCCATTTTTGCAATCCTCTTCGCAATACGACGACGACATAGGGGACATGAAAAACCATTCATGTGGACACCGTATTTCACATTCATTTTCACATGTCCGTCTTTTGGTTTCTAGAACCGGATCTCGAAAACACTCAATATCGTCCAACAAATCACTAGCCACAAGAACCACCAACACCAACACAAACAACCTCTTCAAAGACATATTTTTCAAACCTAAAACAAAGGGAAAGTAAAAGACTGGATAAAGAAAAATGGTTGAAGTTGTGGTTATAATGAACTATCTATAACAGATTTGTGAAGTCTTCACATTTAATAAGACATTTAATTAGAATGTATTGACATTAAAATTATCAACTGAAATGTATTTAGATCACAGCATTAATTGTGCATTAAAATTTTGTTGTATTGACATTAAAATTATCAACTGAAATGTATTTAGATCACAGCATTAATTGTGCATTAAAATTTGGTTATTTGATGGAACTGCAACCTAAACACAATTTAATCCCTCTTGACATTGACACGCGTTGGATTTTGATTAGATTCTCTTGTTTAATCCTTCAAATTAGCTTCTTTTTATATTTTATTTTTAAATATTTTGTTTCTAGTAATACGTTTCTCTAGGAACATCCACTTTAGGTGTTCCATGTTTTGGCACATTTTAAAACTTTTTAGCATCCAAATTTGGGATTTAAGACAAGTTTGTCAATTTTGGTTGCAAAAGTAATTGCAAAAATTGCAAGTTCTTGCATTGTCTGTCAAGAAATTAGCATAAATATTCAAATTTTCTCTTAGTCTTTTAGTTGATCCCCAATTCTTGGATATTGACATTCATCGTCCAATTTTGCCACGTGTCACACAATTGCCATCATTTATGATTATTGTCATTATTTGTTTTAGAATAATTTGGAAACAGATTTTTTGTTTTTTGTTTTTAAAAAAAAAAAAAAACCATTTCTTCATTGAGGGGTTTTTTTGGAGGTATATTTAAGAAAATAAAAGGAAATCCAGGGAAAAAAAGAAGAATTTTGATCCTCTCTCAATTTCATAAGATTACAAGAAGTTATCAAATACATGTCAACAGTCTATAATTAACATGTTAATGTAAGTATTATAACTTTTGTTAATCGTTTCTTAATTTAAAATCAAAAGAAAATACCATTTCAGTGGAATTTCAAAGAAATAATTGCACATTGATGAAAAACTTTGCAATATAAAAAAATTAATTCACAAAATTTTCCATTAAATTGAGATTATTTTATGAAATTTACTGAAATACTATTTTCCCTAAAATCAATATTTGTGGATGTGATTTTTAATTTTTATCTTTTTGTTCAGCCAAAAAAACACTACAAGAAATAACACTTTTAGCAACCAACTTTTTGGTTGCAGAAAGCTGATATCTTGTCGTTAATAGTTTTTAGTGACCAAAAAAGTTGGTCGCCATTTAGTCGCCAAAACCCCATCATAGAAGTTTTTTGGCGACCACAATTGAAGTTGGTCGCTGAAAGTTACCATTAGTGACCATATATTTTGGTCGTGAAAAAGATTTAAATTTGTTGAAGATTGATCATTTGCGACAAAAAACCTGGTCATGAAAATGGAGATTTTTGGCAACCACAAATTAAGTTGGTCGCAGAAAGTCTATGTTTTAGCAACCACAGTAGTGGTCACCAATTGTTATTCCTAGAACCTTTCTCAAAGACCTACTACGACTAAAATGTTATTGGTCGCAAAAAAGCTTTTAATTTCAAAAAATAATTTTTTAAATGTAATGCTATTTTTTTTTAATACCTATAATACATATAGTGATCCCGGGTTTTACCCCTTTGTGTACAGTGATCCGGACTTGTTTCTGTGGATGTTGATTGTTGTTTATATCTTGTTTCTGCCCTTCAATACTTTGTATTTGAGTTATAGGATGTTATGGACAGGATTGTTACAGGTTGGGAGTGAATAGGAGCAAATGGTTGCTGCCCAGAATTTTGGTTCTTCGCTCGAGCGAGACTTTTGTCGCTCGAGCGAGCTCTGTGTTTTAGATCCTTAGCTCGAGCCAAGGTTCCTTCGCTTGAGAGAGAGTTGAGTTCCTATGTCTGGTGGCTCAAGCGAGAAGTCTTGCGCTCGAGCGTGCATCTGCGTCTCATTTTGACCTGAGAGCTGTGTTTCTTGGCTCGAGCGAGCTTTCCTTCGCTCGAGCAAGTGAGGTGTATGTTTTGGGTTCCTTCGCTCGAGCGAGCATTCTTGCGCTCGAGCGTGCTTCTGGGTTGCAGATCTGAAGCTTCGAATTGTTGGCTCGAGCCAAGCGTTCTACGCTCGAGCGAGAGTTTTTTGTGTCTGGTCGCTCGAGCGAGCCTGTGTTATATTAGTAGGCAGCAGCGGGGAACACTTCACTTTTTCATCTTCTTTCTTTTGCAAACCCTAGATCCGACTCTCTCTCTCTCTCTCTCTCTAAACTTGTCTTCTCTCTAGGGATTGATCTACCTATAGTGAGTTTCTATCCTAAGTCCTTTGTATAAAAAATAGAGTGGGTTCAGGGCTTTGTTTTAATCTAAAAATTATTGGATTTGGAGCACGTTGGTTTTTGGTCTTCTTCTCTATTTGAGCTCTAACTTTGAGGTAGGGATATCCTATTCCATCTTATGAGCTTTGTCTTTAAATTTTGACATTTTGATATGTTGGTGGTTGTTGGGTTATTTTGGAAAAGTTTGGGGTCTTTGTGTAATTTACAAAAGAGGGGGTTTTCATATATATAAACCCATATATATGTAATATATTGAGAAAAGGAGCTGATGTTGGAATATTGATGAAAATGGAACCTTAGGGTTGTTATGTGAATTATGGGATAATGCCCTAATTAGTTTGGTAAAATTAATTTGTATAATTAATTTTGAGATATGAGAAATTGAATTGAGAATATTGGAATTGGGAAATTATGGGATTAAAGGGTGTAGTTGGATTAATTTATTGCTCACCTAGACAAAATGTTGATATTTTATCCATTTGGTGCATTTATTTTATGTTTAGAAATAACTGCTTTGGGCTATCGGTGGAAGATAGTCTTGATTGTTGTAGACAATGCATGATGATTAGGCAAACTAGAACTAATCAATTGAGTATGCTATCGATTATAACGGTTGGTATAATACATCAAATTTTGTATTGATTGATTGAACTTGTATATGATAATTGCTTATATACATTGTTTTGTGTGGGAGGAGATGGGGGATGTACTCCACGGTTTAGGGAAAGATGGGGGATGGACCTCTAAACAGGAAATTGTTTGACATTGATACAGCACTACAATGTGTATCATTTTGTGAATATAGAAGTGTTTATATGATATATTGATACAGCACCAAAATGTGTATCATTTGTGAAGTATGGAAGTGTTCTTGTTTTATTGGTACAGCACTACAATGTGTATCATTTGTGAAGTATGGAAGTGATTTTATGTGTTATTGATACAGCACCAAAACATGTATCCATCATGAATTTCGAAAGTATTTTAGTGATGAGTTATAATCTCATTAAATTGTTTGGCCAAGTTCCGAGTCTTGTTTTCAAACTTAGAGTCGAATAAGAAAGGGAAAATGAATTGTAACATGGACATGACTGTCATGAAATTGTAATACGATATAAGTTGGAATATAAGTGTGGACCATCTATCGAATGCTATTATTTTAGTCATTGTTTATAGTTGGTTTAGTATATTTCTACTGGGTTGTGGCTCACCCTATATGGGACATCATTTTCAGGTACAGGTAGCATGCCACCTCCAAGGACATAGCTTGAGAGGCCTAGTGGCTGGGACATCTTTTGTGATTACATTTTTGCATTACATGTATATCAAGCCAAGGACTTATTTTGTGTATTGAGTTAGTACTCTCTTTTTGTAACCCAAGTGTTGACTTGGAAAGTTGTAAGCCTATATGGCGTTTACTTTTGTTGTGAACATGTAATACATTTTGTAATGGACACTCTGATGAAATGTAATTATGCTTATTTCTTTTATGTCTGAGCATGTCAATATTATATGAATTATGGGTTTATTTTGAGGATGTTACAATACATTTGCAATTAATACATAATTCATGTCCATCTAATCAATTTCAACATACCAATTCATCAACAATCCAATCTAAAAACAAAAAACCATCAATTATAAAGTCAAAATAGTAGTTAATCTATCTAATTATTACCACCTGTCAACATGAACACATTACAAATTCAAAATAACCATCCATCCTTTTAGTTTACAACAAATTCACCACATCAAAAACATATTTAACCAAACCATCAAAGATTTCAAATGCGTTTCACATTTGTCAGATGCAAAGTATATCAAAAACTCCACGTTTAAGCACAACTTAGAATTAATGCACCGGAAAACTCAGGTCCATAAACAGGCATGACTACACTTTTAGCTACCTGCAATAAAAATTAAAAATTAAAAAAAAATGAAGAAATCGTTGTTAATAAATAATATTTTTGCTTACATTTCTATTTTAATTTTGTAAAAACCTATGGATCTAACTCCACTCCCAAAACTAGCAATCACACACAGCCTTATTGCCCAATTCAAAACAAAAACAAAAAAAAAAAAAAAAAACACACCAAAGAAAATAGGGAAATAATCTAAATAGAGAATGCTTCATTGATGGAAAATAGATGGAAAATATTAATCAAACTTGAAATTTAATCCCTGCAAGAATGAATAAACAGATGGAAAATATTAAAAATCACCCTTTCTGCGTATCATTAATCACAATTCACAAGTATTGCACATACTGACCTCATGCAAAAGATTATTGAATTCTGAGGACAAATCATAAACATATATAAGGGGCCTTTTCTTTTCCACCACAGCATTGAGATTCCCAAGATTCCCAACGTGTTGTGCACTGTTAGGAACATCAACCTGAACTGGTCGAAGCCATTGAAGCCAATCCCTTCTAACTGATAAAACAGATGGTATGTTGCAATCTATTCCATACCATCCATTGTCACACTATAGAAAGAAGAAAATAAAATCAAATAATTCTAGACACAAATTTGGAGCAAATTTGACAAGTTTTAATCTAATTATGCAAGGTATTGGAAACTATTCTTGTATTTTCCCTAAAATTATACTCTAATCCTGTACATACTTAACTCCGGAATAGATTGGATAAACAACCTAGAGCATAAAAAAACGTATCTATTACTTCTCAAAATTAAAGAGAATTTATTTTTTTAGATTACAAATATTTAGGAAGTATTAGATTCATATCAACCACTATTTGAGGAGTATTGAGATCCAATATAAAAACAATAACGAAACAATTCCTTTTTAGAAATACCTCATAGCACATAGGACTTTTTTTGAAATTTGTACTGAACAAGGATTCCTTCATTTGGTAAAGCAAATTATAGGTTGTTGTTTCATAAATGCTTGTATACAACGTAGTTCCTCTTCTAGCACCTTTCAATGTTGTTCATATTTACTTAAACCAAACCAAACTAAATCTTATGTCTCGCTTAAGTGGGTTGGCTACATGAATCCTTTTTGAGGATAAGATTAGATACGACACATTCTAATAGTATTAAATACATAATTACTAGCTGACAAAATCCACCATGGCAATGTCCATGGCCAGAGCATTGATTAACACAAGTGCACAGCACAAGCACCTCACAAAATCGCTTCTACAAACAATCATATTTGCAATCGCATTCCTCTTTGAATCGAACCTTAGAAGGATATGCTTCTGTTGGGTTCACATTACACCATCCAGGTATGCTACTATTTGTTGTGAAAATATTATCCAGGCTAGGTTTTGTCCAGTCAGTCAATTTAGGACCTTCAGGTTCAAAAGGTAAGCTGAAATAAGGGCATTAAATTGTTCATGTTTAGTTTAGATCATATTCTAATAGAAGTGTCTGTTAGGATTCTAAGTATGCTTACTTCACTTTAAACCTGCATGCCTCAGCAACAGGATGGTTTGGGTATTTAGTACCTTTGCGACAGAAACACATTGCTCTTGTTGTGTCACAATAAGCAGCGCATTTTGAAATGACCCAACGCCCATGTGGTTGCTCCTTTGATCTTGGAAATTGCAGTCCAGTTGCAGTCTTTCAGAGCACCCTTCCCCTGATCCATTAAAGATATTTTATCCAGCAAATTATATGATTGATCAAAAAGTAGCATAACAAAAAAGAAATATCACATAACAAAACACATAATGTTAAGTGCGAGAATAAGAATAATGGCCATGACAAAAGGGTTATTGAAATGAAATTGCACAATATAAATATTGCTTTTGAATGTAAGAGTAAGTATAAAAGGAAAATTAGAAGCCAAACAAAAGAAAGAGAGATGATGAGGATTAGCAATGTAACACCCCACCCACCAATTGCTAAACTTAACTTTTTTTAAAAAATTACCAAAATAAAATAGGGATATACCATAATCTATAATTTGACAAAACTGAATCAGACTTATCTCCAACAATCCCTTTCAGATACCTTTCTTATTATTATTACTCTCCCCACTCTCCTATCTTAGTTGAAAGTTGAAACCACTACATAAATCCCTTAGGCTTTCCAAAATAGTGTATCTCAATTCCAAAAAACAAAACATGGATGACCACTTCATTTAAACATAATCCATTAGCATCTCCCTTCACTCCCCCTTTTCTCCTTTCAAGACAACCCTTCCATATCACCCATTTTTCAAATGTGTATCCTTCACCTTAATGACATACAAACACACAAAATGGCCATTGGCCTCTCAAACCAAAGTTCCAGAATTATCCACCAAACGGCTCTTCGTATTCTAACACAAAAGCTCATAACATTAGGCAATCAAAAAAAGTGGCAGTTATTATTTTTAAAAGCACCACCAAAAGTAAATTGACATGCAACAACCTCTTATGAATTAAATCAAGCAAAATCGAAAGGGCAAAGCAGGGCTGAAATGAACTTCATAGAAGAACCACCGGTAGTCAATTCAATTTGCTGTGATATTGCCTTCAATGCATAAGCCACGCTACCCTTCATGAAACCCATCCACAATGCACGGTCTATTTGTAATTTAGGGCTAAGAATTAATTGAAATGACAATATAATTTTCTCCATATGACAAAATATATTTTGAAACAAATCACGAAAAGTTATTACGAAGATGTAAAATATAAACTAAGATTCATTATAGGAAAAGAAAAAAAAAATTTGTAGAAAAAAATATCTTTGGAACACCTTGCGTCTATTGTTTTGGTTGATATCACAGCTGTAAAGAAATTAAGGATCAAAAGAAGTTTACCTAGATTGTAAAACAACGTCAAATTTGCTAAGGGAAGCACATAAATATATAGAGGGTTAAAGGTTAGTCAAAGGACTCAAGTCTAAATGTATAAGACCCCCCCCCCTCCAAAAAAAAAAAAACAAAAAAAACAAACCCCACTCTTAACAATCAAAAGCCATATTCAAAATCAATATCAAAGTCGAGAACATGTAAAGATAACAATATAATTTCCCAATCAATAAAAAAAAGGAAATGAAGCAAATAAACAAAGTATCACATAAACTAAAAAACCACTTGTGGGTCTTTAACTTAAAAAAAGAACTTGCAAAATCCAATAAAAGCTTCAAAATCAAACAAAAGCTTCAGTTCCAAATCATTTCCTTTTCCAATGATGTTTGAATAGATAAAAGTAATGTAGCTTTATAATGCAACTTAAGCTAATGAAACAGCCAAAGCACCACATAAGAAGATGAAGTTCACACTACCAATGTGTTTATATGTTATGTAAAGCACCCAAAACTCCACATAAGAAATGAATCTAGTAACAACAATAAACCAAACGAAAGGTCAGCTTTTTTTTCCCTTGAACTCATCACAATTTTTTTCTACTTTAAACCAAATTGCCAAGCAAAGCCACAAATGTTCTCTAAAGAACTGGTAACAACAATAAATAAATAAATAAATAACATTCATGTGATGATTTTGACTGTGAGTTGGACTTTCCCTACATGCTCAACTTTTTGGGCTGTAAAAAACTAAGAGAAAAAAGTGATCCCTTATTATAGTAGCAGTAAACGTGATTTAATAGATTGTGTCATATTGGTCTAATAAAAAACGACTGTTAGGTTTGGTGGACAAAAACTTAAATGATGTGTCAATTTGGTCCTTGTAGTTTACACAATATGTTAATTTCATCCCTATTGTTTTAATTTGCTCGATTTTAACAAAGATCAAATTGACACATCGTTTCAGTTTTCGTCCACCAAACCTAGCGACCGTTATTTTATTGGACCAATATGACACAATTCGTTAAATTAAGGGACAAAATCAAGCAAATTAAAATAACATAAACCAAATTGACATATCGTGTAAACTACAAAGACCATTTGCATAATTTACTATAAAAGATAATTCCTAAACCAACTACCACTAAAAAAGAAATAAAATATGGAGTGTTAATGTATATATGGTACATATTCCTACATATATTAGGTATTGATTTTCTAGATATATTAGGTATTGTCATAGTTAGGTCTCTTATAGGATACTCTTTCTCATAGTTAGATTTCTAGTAGGATACTCTTTCTCAGCCTATATATATAGGCCCTCTATTGTATGGGACAATTCATTCAATACAATACATATAATTTTTTTCTCTCTCTCTACTATTCTAACATGGTATCAGAGCTATAGGTTAAGCTCTTAGTGTTCTTTGCCTTATCGGTGGGCGGCAGCCTTGCCTTGGCCGCCCGCCGAACCTCAACCTATTCCGTTACCATATTTTCCTTTCAGTATCGCTTCGTGGTGATCTCTTCCTCTATCCGCTGGTTTTTATCTTCAAACCTATTCCACCCAAGTTGCCTCCTCTGGCGCACAATCCATGTTGCCTTCTCTGGCGCACAACCCAAGCCGTCTCCTTTGGTGCACCGTTTAAGCAGCTCCTTCTGGTGCACAATCCAAGCTGCCCCCTCTGGCGCACAACCCAAGCCGCCCCTTAGCACACTCAGTTATCTGTTGCCATCATCATTCAACACCACGTCATAAGTTATGTGTGTGCCATGCTTGCTGGTTCAACATCCAGTTCTTTACAACGGTCCGGTATGACCTTAAACTGTGCCGACAATGATTCCGGTTAGCTCTTACATCGGTCTGACTTGACCCCTTTAAACTGTCCCGACATTGATTCTTGTTAGCTCTTATATCGGTCTGGCATGACCCCCTTAAATTGTCATGACATTAATTTCAGCCAGTTCCTACAATGGTCCGAAACGACTATAAACTGTCTCTTGGCATTGGTTCTAGCCAGTTTCTATATCGGTCCGGCATGACCTTAAATTGTCCTGGCATTAGTTCTAGCCAGTTCCTACAATGGTCCGACACGACCATAAACTGTCTCCCGGCTTTAGTTCCGGTCTCTGATCTATTTCAAGCTTGCGCTCCTTTTCGGATTTTGCAATCTATTTGCCTTTTATTTTATTTAGTTTTATTCATGTTTTAGTTTCTCTCTCCAAACTCAAGATGTTTATCCTTCTTGAGTTTGTGGGAGGATGTTAATGTATATATGGTATATATTCCTACATATATTAGGTATTAATTTTCTAGATATATTAGGTATTGTCATAATTAGGTCTCTTATAAGATACTCTTTCTAATAGTTAGATATATTAGGTATTGTCCTAATGTTTACTTAACGGCAGTGGATAAATTGTTATGCGAATATAAATTTTAGAAGGTGAAATGTAATATCTAAAATTTGAAGAAAAAATCTATAATTTAGCTATAGCTCAAGAAGTGAAGGTAATTTGCCCTAAAAGAAAAGTTGTATTCACAACACCTCATTGAAAATGTGGTTTTGTTCACACATACCAATAAAATACATAAACAAAATACAATTTGTAAATGGTCTAAACTGTTAGTCTCATTCAAAAAATATATATATATTAATCTTTTCTAAAATTTTTATTATACTGCTTTAAATTAATCATAAATTATATTTTATTCATACATTTTGTGCTGACAAAACAAAATGGGACCCTAAAACTACAACTGCAAGCTGTAAAGCCAAACTGATTCTTGAATAAAAGGTTGCCCTATTGGGAACTAACTTCTTGTTCATAGTTGACAAAAAAAAAAAAAAGGGTGGGTGTTGAAAAGGTATATATTGATCCCAACCCACCATTTTAAGCAAATAAACCATATGGTAAGGGTATAAGTGCACATGTTGTGCACATGGTAGTGGTTTATCACCAAAGCCACGTACAATGTAAGAAACATGATGGTTCATTGGCTCATGGTCTCACGAGCATTGACTTAAATTTCTTTTTTCTGATTAAAATAGATTTATGTAAGTTTAATTATTTTTGAAGAGAATATACTGCAAGGGGTTGGGCTTCTTATTAAGTTTAAATTTAAATTTAATTGTTATGTTCGAATTCTTAAGATTTGTTATGGATCTTATTTTAATAATTTAAATTATTATTTTATAAGGTTTTTTGTGTTTTTTATTTGTGAAAAAATTTAAGTCGATTCGATAATTAAACATTTTCATGTTATCATGTTTGTCTCTGAAAAAATTGACAATAACTATATTTTTAAAAACAGAACATCTTTCTTTTTAGGGTAAACTACCAATAGGTCCTACTTTGGAGACTTATTACCCAATAGATCCTACTTTGGAGACTTATTACCCATTAAGTCCTATTTGATATAATTTATTAAGTGATAAAGATAAATTTATCAGTCTTTTTTTTTTATGAATAATTTTATAGTTATAAATTTATTAGTCTCTTTGTTTTATGAATAAATTTTTAGTGATAAATTTATCACTCTCTTATTTTTATAGTGTTAAATTTATTAGTTAGGACCTGTAGGTAAATAAGTCTAGTTAACAGGACTAATTGGTAAGTACCCCTTAATATACATAGTATGAAGATACAAAGAAACATAAGGTAAAATATATATTTTAATATAAAATAAATTATAATATTCTTTTTTTAACTAATGAATTTTTAATAAAAATGGGGGGCAAATATTGTCTTAATTAAAACCAGAAAGGAGCCAATGTAATTATGCTAAACTTGCAAAATTTTATTGTATTTTTAAAAAAAAAAATCATGGGAAGTCATTCAGTGTGTTTGGTTTCAATTTTTTAAAATTAATTTTCTAGAAATTGAATTTTTTATTTTTTGTATTTTTATTTTTTATTTTTAGTGAATATTTTTAAAATTTAAGCAATTTTTTTTTTTTTTACTTTTTTATATGCACCTTACTTAGATGTATATAAAAAGTAAGATATTTGTGAAAAAAAAAACTTTTAAAAATTAATAAATACACAAAAATATGAAAAATATATTAAATTTTTGTATTTTTAATATTTAATAAATTTTTTAAAGGTTTTTTTCACAAAAAAATATACTTTTTAAGTATATTTATGTTGAGTATGTCTAAAAAATTTTATTAAAAAAAATTACTTAAAATATTAAAAAAATTAATGAAAACAAAAAAAAATACAAAAAATAAAAATATAAAATTTTCTAAAAAGTAAATTCTGAAAACCAAAACCAATAATATTTAGCTTGTGTCACCAAAATATAACATATATCTTATCAAGAAATGGATGGTGTGCACACTTGATCGATAGTCTAAGAAAATCAAAGAGTTAAGTATAGAAGGAGGAAGAAAAAAAATTAATAAAATTTGAAATTTAAAATCAAAAATTGGGTAGTTATTAACAAGGGTAAATTATACTTACACCCCTGAGATTTGAATTTAATACATATTACCCTTTGACGTTTAAGAAATTACACTAATCTCATGTCATTGTAATTATTTAGACAGAATGAAGATATTGAACTCATGCACTTTCTCTTTTCTTGTTTTACTTTACTTCCTTTGTTTTATTTTTTTAAATGTAATTTCTTCTGTTTTTTTACTAAGAGTTGTTGCCTTTTATATAAGCTGAGAAGTTTGTGAAATGAGACTATTAACTACAGGGATAGAAATGTAATTTCTAAAACGTCAAGGGTGAGATGTAATTGGATTAAACCTCAAAGGGTATCAACGTAATTTACCCTATTAACAATTATTATTTTATGAATTAACTAATTTTTCCAAACTATATAACTTCGTTCCTCTAAATCATAAAATATAAATATTATTTTCTTCTACCTTTTTGCATGCTCTACGATATACATAATATATATATATATAATATATATAAATTTTAGAAGAAAGAGAAATATTAAATTTCACAGTATTTAAGCGTTATTTAGATGATTAGATCCAACATGACAACAATTACTTAAATTCCATAATTAAACTGTGTATAGAGTAATAAAATAACCATTATATGCCATTACTATAAGAAAATATGTATTTGTAGATACAAGAAAATATTCTTATGTATATTTTGATGTTTTTTTTTTTTTTTCTTTTTTGTGTTCATAAAAATTGATGTTGTAATAATTAAAAAAATAAAATAACAAATTTGTTAGTGTATATGCCGCCCCTCCAAGTTTGAATCTTGGGTATATTACTATATTCTTGTAAGTGGTGAATTTTTTTAAATAAAATAATAATAAAACATTAAAAGATAAATAGGCCACTTTTGGCAAAGAGATCAAAAAGTATATTTCTGATTTTTTAATTTTTTTAAATCACATCTCTCTATCTTTTTATAAATTTTTTCAAAAAAAAATTTAAAAATTAACTTTTAATCTATTTTTCAAAATAAGTCATATATTAAATAAATGGGCTCGTTACAATGTTATTAATAAAAAATGCGGTGAGGTGAGATTAATATCCTTAATGACTTTCCCTTTAATATTCATTCATTTGATTATTAATATGCGTTTGTGGGAGAGGAGGGTATGGGTGTGTTTGGTTGACTTGTTTATTTGTTGCCACCGCCTTCCAAGTCTTAAACCCATTTGATTCAAATTCATGACATTAAAGTTGGTGTTATCTAGTCAGATGTCAAATATATATATATATATATATATTCTCAAGTTATTGAGAATGGACCTAAAGGAAGGTAAGAGGGCGATCGCCCCTCCTATGATTTTAATTTTTTTTTAATGTATTAATATTAATTATTAATTATTTTAAATTATATATATTCATCCCCTTTAAATTTGGAAAAAAATTAAATGATTGCATGATTTATACCTTTTCATATATGAAAGATAGGATTCAAAACATAAAATTCAATAATTTTGACAAAATATAATAATAAAAGTTGATTTCTCACAACTAGTTTGAATAAATTGTCTTATAATTGATCTTTTATTAGTCAATATAATTATCGGAGAACATGTTTATATATACTTATTAAGCTCTTTTTTTCCTTTTATGTCTGTAAAAATTGAAGCTGTAATTTATACTTCATTTTTTTAAAATTTTTGTTAGAATATAAGTTTATCCCCTCTATGTTAGAATCTTGGGTCAGTTTTGACAAGTCTTGCCCTCAAATCTTTTTTTTTTTTTTTTTCTAAATATTTATAATTATTAAATCATAAAAATTTTGAGATATGATAATCTCAAAATGTAATTTTGTATATGTGAATATTTTGAGACAGGCGAATGGA
The DNA here is from genome assembly GCA_025200525.1 of Camellia lanceoleosa. Lineage (NCBI taxonomy): Eukaryota > Viridiplantae > Streptophyta > Magnoliopsida > Ericales > Theaceae > Camellia > Camellia lanceoleosa. The sequence goes on from JANUSC010000213.1 coordinate 324,806, forward strand.
CAAATTTGACACAAAAGATCTCATGGCATGTGAGATAAAGTGGTGGCATTTTTTTTTTTTTTTTATGTGTGTGTAATTCTTGTAATTTTATGACTATATTTTAAATAATAATACTATAATAATCATATTTTTATTAGCGGGTGCAACGCTAAACCTGAATTGTAACCCGATATTATTTGTCTAAGTCTGACTCGAATTAAACTCGAATTGCTTGAGTTGTCCGAATTACACGTAAATTTCATTTTTTTTTTTCCTTTTTAGGACAAATGGTTAATTAATTTGTTAAAATTAAACACTATTTACAATTTTTATATATAAAATCATTAATAACAATAAAAACAAAACAAATCATTTATATACTATAAAAGAGATGTCGTTACGATGGCCTTTACAATTCATGAGTGAGAAAAGCTAAATCAGGTTTACCTTATTATTTCCTATCAAAATGCATGCATCATTCTAGTTTATCCAAAATTGTTCAAGGAAAAATAAAGGAGAAAGAACTCATGAAAAGGTCTAATTTATATTTTATTCACTTTACTTCTATATAAATTGATTCACATATCAAGTTGGAATTTGTTACAATGCCTCAAAATAATAATAACAACCTATCTCATGATAATCAAAAGAAAACCTAATATGCAAAACAATGACCTTTCATTTATATTCTTTTATCGTACTAAAGATGATATATGCGAGTATACATTCATCAACTCTAAATCCTGAATTTATGGCATGTTAATACCATAATAGATACATCTTTCCAAGACAATAAAAGGTTATACAGATAAGTTAATGCCCTAATGGATACATCTTTCCAAGACAATACTTGGGTACATCAACAATGAGTTCAACTCAATACAATTAAAATATCACTACTAAAAAAAACACTTTTTGCGACCGCTATAAACCGTCGCAAATAATAAAAACAGTCACAAAAGACTTTTTGCGACGGCCTATGCAACGGCAAATGGGGGTGGCAAATACTTTTTGCGACGGCAAAGCAATGGTCGCAAATTATTCACGACCACCTAAACTACTTATGGCGACCGCTATTTTGCCGTCGCAAAAAACAAAGAAAAACACTAACATGATCTTTGGCGACCATCTTGTTACCGTCGCAAAAAATTAAAAATAAAAATAAAAATAAATAAATAAAAGTGTGCCGTTAAGCACTCTAGGAATAATAATGACAAGAATTCAGACAGTATAGCGTTATAGTTTTATTGAACATTCTATTTGAGTCTCAAAATTTGAGCTACATGTAAAAGTTATTACAACTAAAAACTTGAAAAAAGTTCTTTTATGAAAAAAATACAATCCAGAACTGGCCAATCTTCTCATCAATTTTCTTGTTCGGGTGTTTCTCCACTCTATCAATGAACTGGCATAACACCTTGTACCCATATTCATCAAAATCATTTCAGCAAACACTTCCACTAATGCTTTGGCAACCTATAATTTATGCCAACCAAAATGAGAGCAGAAGTCCTTCCAGATTCATGGGGTTAATTTTTGGAGCGCATGTGCATGTGTAAGCAAGCACACACATAATTATTTTATGTCACATGAACATAAGAAAGACTAGAAAATATAACCAAAATTCTGGTTATCAGAACAAAAACAAGTAAAACAAGAGGGATTGCGGGAACTATAATATGTATAATAGAACTACTAGTGTAATCTATTGCCAAATTAAAAAAACCAACCTTTATTGGGTTGATCCTCATTTCCCTCAGAAATTCCAAGTTATCAACCTGAAAGCTAAGGAACTTCCTGTCAATATAGCACATAAGAGTAGAATCTCAAATGCATACTATAACTAAAATTACATAAGCTAATGTGCAAATTCAAGGTATGTATATAGCTTCGCTAGAATGTATAAATATCGGGCTAATCTAAAATTTGTCTATAGAATTTTACTAGCATGTGACAGGTACTAGTGGAGTTGTCAAAAAATAAAAATAAATAAACAAAAGGGGAAAAAAAATTAAATAACTACTGGTATGACCATCATCAAGACAATCATTCTTGAATTTTACTTGCTTCTAGTAATTGATCAATAAGGGAATTTGAATTTTGCTACTTAGATGGATCGAAAAAATTTAATGTTAAATTTGATAATAGCTAAGCTGTAAAATCTATTAAGTCCAAATGTGGAACAAGTGTTAGTATAGTAAATGATGGTCATGAATCACCACAGCCGAACTCATGAGTTAGAAACCAAGTTAGTTAGAAAATGAGATTACCCATGGTTTTCTATACATGAGAAATATGTTAACATAAATTTCAGAACATAAACCTTACACTTCGGATCATTTACCATGTGTATTATCAAGAAATCAAGACAAAATGACATACCTGAATCCATTGATGAACGGTTAAACGGAAGCGTGATTATCAATAAACTTTTTGTTATTGATTATGTTATTGCCTTCTAATCCTTTCCCCTTTGGTGCCTTATGTTTCTCCTTGAGAGGATTTAGAAAAAATGGCAGTATTCTTTTTTTCACTTGGGAAGGAATAGGGACCATAACCTTTTAAAGGTTGTAATTGGTTTTCAAAACTGAAAGGTTGTGGAAGTTCAAAAGGAATGAAAACCAACTTTAACCATTATTAATTTTAATTTCTATTTATTGGTTTTCAAAACTGAAAGGTTGTGGAAGTTCAAAAGGAATGAAAACCAACTTTAACCAATATGTTTTAATTTCTATTTCTGCCCCTCATAGAAATAGAAATTATTCAACTAGTATCTACACATTAGGTCCATAACACATATACCCTTAAGCCTATTAACTAAATTGAATCACTTAAATTGTAGGCTTCTTATAAATGATAACACCACATTTAATTATGTGGTCCCATTGAGACATTATCTAACAAAATACACATAAATCAACAATTTCAAATTTCAAAATCATTAATCAATTTCTTTTCACTAATAATGCATTGAATAGTCTCAAATCATGTGGTCCAAATCAAATAACAGACCTGCTCAAGAAAAGCCTCACGTTGTGGCCCAACTGCCCATAGTTGCTTAGAGCTCCAAATGTCTTTGATAGGTGTTGGCTCGTATCTTCGTGTTCATGCATATCTGTTTCCATTCAATACATAAATTAATTGCTTTGCCAGATGTAGCCCATATTATATTTTCAGACTCTTAGATAATTTTAGAAACCAGACAGGAATAAAATCATGCAAAGTGGATAACGTGCATTCCAAACTTCATCACAAACTTTTTGGCAGCAAAGACCCAATTCCTAGGAATTAAGCTAGATGCATCTCCAAAGCTAAAAGATGCTAATAATGAATGACATTCACATGTATTGGGGCCCTCCATGCGCTATATTTGAGTCAGCCATCACTCCCAATTAAGGCACGAACACAAATTTATTTATTTTTTTGATGGAACACAGTGAAGGTTCTGAATTTGAACTTCGTAATGTAGGGATAATGGTGTAATGGATTGTATTGTATTACCAAGTAAGACGATAGAGATGACAAATAGATACAGGAAGAAAAAAAGGCGTGAAGTTGTCCATTTGCACTTGATTCATTAATTATGCCGTGGAACCAATGTCTAAGAACCACGGACAATGCCGACATGACAATTTTTAAATAATACAGAACACGACAAGTGGGGTGGATACAAATTTTATAGTTTATATTTATTATATGCCAAATTTATGAATATTTCATTCAAAGATAATAAATAAATAATGCAACATAAAACTAACTCTGAGAATTTAAAGTTGGAGGGATTAATAGATATAAATCTACATTGTTTTTCTTTTATTATTACATCTCAAGTTGTTTTGTTCAAACTTATGATGTATTTCATTTGTGTCTAGCAATGGAAATACAAAATAACACTATAAAATAAAGAAGTAAGAGAGCATACTTGAAGATTCCGAAGCCGGACTGAAAGGTTAAGTAAAATGGGTTCAACAACATCATTGGGTGATGACTCAAGAACCTGTGCAATTGGACATATTAAGTGCATGAAAAAACATGAGCTTGGCTCAAACAGTTCTGCATAAGAAATTAGAAATGTTGGGATAATTACCATTAGCAAGCATGACACAAGAAGTTAATTGAACTGATTCATCTCAATCATCAAGCAAAGCTAATATCACTCCAAGAACTTCAGAGTGTAACTGGAGAATATGGATGGATGGTATTTGCAAGACAAAACCATCATTGCACCATGGAATTGATTAAATGAGAATTGGAAAAGCATAACATTATCTAAACCAATTCAAGATATATATTGACTTGGATAAAAAACACAATTGATAATTTTGGGCATCAGCAATTAGAAAATAGAACACAAGCTTCAAAGAAACAATGCAAAACCTAAAGACAAAAACAAAACTAAAAAGAAAATAGAAAAAGGACACATGTAACAAAACAGTAAAGGAGCATCCATGAAGGCAGATCACTCTAGATTACTCAGAAGCGGACAAACTCGGACATCATGCCATAGCTTCCTTTGAAAACTTTGGGGTCGGTTTAAGGATTTACTTAAAATTAAACATATGGTCGAACCCTAACAAACCGACCATAAGAGAACAAATTTAAAATGGCATTATAATGAAATCAAAAAGCACACAACTAGAAAGGGTACCACCAACTTTGGCACCTTACTAGGAGCTTACCTCTCCGACACCTACTTTGGTCGCTACAAAACACTGGGATTCGCTTCTATCGCATCCTTTCTGGTACTAACTAAATGACTCAAACTCATCACTTAAATTATCTAACCATAATAATGGAATCTATCTAATTCATTGGTTTTTGCCTATTTTACGCATAAAGGGATTGCTTGTAATAACATTAACAGTTGCAATAAAGAAGCTTCATCCTCCCCATTGTGTGTCACATGATGAAAGTGCGTGCATCGGCCCAACAGCATAGCAAATGGCATTTTTACTACTCGGGTTTGCACTAGTAATGGTAGGAGCTAGTGGCATAAGGCCATGCAACTTGGCCTTTGGAGCCGACCAATTCAATCCAAACACTAAATCCGGGAAAAGGGGAATCAACAGCTTCTTCAATTGGTACTTCTTCACCTTGACTTTTGCTGTCATGGTATCGTTGACAGCAGTCGTCTACGTGCAGTCTAATGTGAGTTGGGCTATAGGATTACTAATTCCCGCAATGATTATGTTGATATCTTGTGCATTCTTCTTCCTTGGGACAAACATATATGTGAAAGTGAAGCCCGAGGGTAGTCCCCTCACAAGTGTAGTGCAAGTCTTTGTTGTTGCAGCTAAGAAGAGGCGATTAGTGTTACCGGAGCAACCATGGCTAACCCTTTTCAACTATATGCCTCCTAAGTCTATCAATTCCAAGCGTCCTTACACATAACAATTCAGGTAACCAACTTTATGGGCTTCAACCTTAATCATCCTTGTGAATATGAATTGCTACTAATTTATTCCAATTAGATTGTATAACTAATCTAAAATTAGGAAAAGGATTCACTTAGTCGACAACGTGGGGTTGAGTTACGTTCAATTCAGAGTTTGCAACATTGTTCCTAGATATGTTTGTGAGTGAGATAATTATCTTCTCAACATAGATGCATCAGATGAGTCTGCCCATTTTTGTTTCATTCTCTAGTCTCTAAACTTGTGAAGTCTCATTTCTATAGCCAGAGGTGGCTCGACTATTAGGTCACTAAGACTATCTGCCTAAGGCCCACTAGAAAATTTTTAGAAACTTACAATTATCAAAGGCCTCAACTTTTCAAAAGACTTAATTTGATAACATCTCAGTTTTATATTTAGTCTAAGACCTCCAAAAACCATTAAGCCGCTATTGTCTGTAGTGAACCAATTTGTTAACATACCCACCTAGCTGCCCCATTTGATGAATATCATTTTTGTTTTAAAAAACAGAGCATATTGTTTTAGTAATAAGAACTCATTTAGTTGAAGTTAGAAATTCATAATAGAAGTGTGGTCTGAGGGAGGTAGTCTTCTTCAGTCTCTTCATTAAAAATTGCCAAGCCAACTTATATTACCCTGTTTATGACCCAAGTTTGAGGTTTTTCTCCAATGGAAAGAATATTCTTTCTAGATATTTTTATATTTAGGTTGGTATTCATGTAATGTTTAATTTATTCCATCAAAGGAGCTGAACTGAGCAATTGTAGGTTTAGGAAAATGAACTATGCTAATTGTTACAGGACATCAAAATATTCCCTCAATATGTCTATGTGCCTCATATTTATATTTTCTTATATGTGTTTTCCAATAGAAATGTTGAGGCTTATCAACTAGAGGAAAACATCACTCATACAATATATAATGCACATTTTTTCCCTATCCATGACAGAGCATTATAATCAGTAGCTTGTTTTAATACATAACAAGAGCATGTTGAAGATAATTTCAATGATCTAATTCTGAATATGAGAAAACCGTAAGTTCAAATAATAATTCCAGAATTCGATCCACAAAAATGAAGATAAGTAGATAGTGAAATTTATATATAGGTTGCTATGATCATCTGTAAATGAAAATCAAAAGTCAACTGCATCAAGAGAAGCGAAGTCTGCTTTCGGTTATCTCCGATTCCTTCACTTTCTGTACACACAACCTGATCGATCGAGAAGATTGCAGTGAGATTAGTGGATAAGCCAGTTGAATCGATCATTACACACAACTTGATTTCTCGGATCATTACAGAGAAAGTTGAATCGATGAAGATGTGTTTAGGCTTACCGATTATGAAATCTTCAACAGTTATGGACTTGAGAAAGTTGAATCGATCGACAGATTCAAGCGAGAGAGGCAGATTTTGAGAGGGAGAGACAGATTCGAGCGAGAGAGACAAATTTTGAGAGGGAGAGGGAGAGAAAGAGAGCTCAGATTTGGGAAAAAGGGGGCGGATTGAGAGGGAGAGAGAGAGAGAGTCAAGTTTAATAAGATTTTGATGGTAAAAAAAGATTATGATGTCCAAAAATGATTGGGTCAGGAAAATGAGATAGTAAAATAAGATTTTGATGTCTGAGAATAATTTTTTACTACCGTTCAATAATTAGTCGCAAAAACATAGACGCAAAAAGTGATATCTCTAGTAGTGTATAAAGCTTGTATAAAATAATTACAACAAGAAAAAAAAAAGAAAAAGAAAAAACATAGCATTTAGCTCCACGATCCTCCCAAACTAAGTTCTTTGTAAAGGCATATCATCAACATCTAAAGTTGTTTTCCACAAAGGGTGAGCCAAAACCCAGTAGAAATACTTTTTAACACAATGTATGGAGCTTAGTAAAGTTATAAGGTGAATGTACATGCATGCTATTTATCAAACATATACTTTTTCATCTCAAAACAATGCAATGCCTTTATCAATATATTTTGATTCATGAAAATACACTTTTATATCAGAAAATAGGGCAGTGGATACAAAACACCTGAAATCTCTGGCACGATCCGCCAAAGAGGGTCAGATAAGCACTATCAAAGCTATTTTACTGGTACCAACCAAAAGGATCGACACCTAATTGCGCGGGTTTCTAGATTTTTACCAAGGACACACAAGTTAATAATATAAATCATAACCACAACTTCTAACTAGATTCACCAAGGTATATGATGAGTCATTTCACACACCAAAAATAAACACTAAACTATACCAAATTCTTTTAGAATGATGGCAAATCCAGGTATCGATCCACAGGAACAAACGGGGAATTAAACTAATTTAATTGTTAAATTCTTAAATCAATTTTGATAAAAAGATTGATTGTTCATAACCTAATAATAATTAAATTAAATTAAGCGAATAAATGCAATTATAAATAAAGATGAATTTACTGATTTGGGAAAAAACCTAGGGCAATGAGTTCACCACTAGCTACATAAATAAGGTTTCAATTTGAAATCGATTATGCTACGGTTCGCTCTAAATAATATTTCGCAACTACAAGTTCGAAGCATTTATCAAGAGAGTTATCACGTTCAATGTATAGGCACAAACCATCTTAAGTAGTACGAGTCGTTCGCTCTAAACGACTGGCCCCTCGTAGTATGGCTTGTCTCATACCGTGAATATGAAAAAAAAGAAAACCATTGTATGGAAAGCATTCAACAATCACAGAAAGCCGAATACTCAAAGAAATAGTGGAAAATATATATTTGAAACTTCTACAACACCATACAATTGTTCAAACATTTACACAATCAAAAACCAAAAAAAAAAAAAAACTAATTACATAGATAGGATTTCATCAAAACCCTAGAAAATGGGAGCCTAGCCATTTATGGAGGACTAAGAAGAGGTAGAGGAAGAAGAACCCTCTATGAAAATTGCCTTTGAAACTTGAGAATTACCTTTTTCCAAACCCTAGCCTCTTTTCTCTCTTGGAATTTTTCAGAACCCTAATCCAACCTATTTTTCGTCTTTTTATCCCTCTGTTGTCCTTCAAACAGGTTCAAAACATCGGCACAAATTTCGAAGTATGGCCGCATCTTGAAAACCCTCCGCACATGCGGGAAGATTAGGCCTTGTTTGGCTGCGAAGTAAAAGCTACACATGCGAGAATGGGCCTCCGTACTTGCAGCAAGCACTTTTCTCACCAAAATTCTGCATTTTTGCTCATTTTATACTCCTATTATGTACAACTTGATTGACATTAAAGAAGCATAAAATATATAGTTTGACAAACAAGTAAAGTTAAGAGATTTTAATTAACTGTCTCAGTGTTGAACAATTCGGCCTTAATCAGTATACACCATTTTTTTCTCAAAAATAATACATTTTCGATGTTCAACTATGAAGTAATGCCTGATGTAAGATGTATCAGAAATTAGTTTTAATTTAACCTAGTCCTTATGCAATTTCTACAACAATCAAAGCTATCTTCCATCGACAGCTCAAAACATATATTTCTAATCAAAAGATAAATTGTCCAACAATAAATAAAATCTCAACATTTTCAAAATTGGAGTGATAATAAATATTCAACTCCATTGTTATCATTAACCGATACCCTTTTTCCTTTTATAAAACAAACGTCAAAATTTTCAAGTAAAATTTCCTTTATATCCAAAATCACATTTAAAGAAAAATCCTTCCATATTTCAACACAACCCATCAATATACACACTTTCACAACCTTCTCAAGCATATATTTGAAAAGCCCCTCTTTTATATTTCACAATCAAACCCTTGGTTTAACCTAAAACTCTCAAGTTACTAAACAATTTTGAAGGAGCAAATAACTAAGTTAAACATCATATGAGAGGTTGAAGAAATTCCTACTTTAAGAGTAGAAGAGGAAGAGAGCAAGAGTGAAACTTTGGCATAATCAAAAATGAGACCCTCTCCAATTAGATCGAAGCTTTCGACGAACTCTACCTTTTTTCCAAAGAGCAATGATGGAGAAATCAATAGATGATGGAGTATTTAGGAGGGGTTTTAAGCTACTAGAGAGAGAAAATGAAGAAATTAGGGTTTGGAAGGTTTTAGAGAGTGAAAAAGTGATTCAAAAATCTCTTTTTTTGAACTGATATACGCGCAGACCGCTCAAGTGACCAAAACATCGCTTGAGCGTTAGAGACAATAAGTGATACCGCTCGAGCAACGAAAACACTGCTCGAACGCACAACAACCACTTCCCATAAGTTTTGCAGACAATAGAGACCACTCGAGCGCAAGAAATACCGCTCAAGCGAAGATCACCCTACTATTAGAAGTTTTGCGGACCTACAAAATATTGGAAGATCTCAAAGACTGCTCAAGCAACCAAAACACCGCTCGAGCGAACGAGCAAAAAACAAAACAACAACTCTTTTGAAAAACTAACTCCCAACCTGTTTCAAACGCGACCAACAACACAACTTGACTACGAACGAGACGACAAGAGATATAAACAAGAATTATAGTATCGAATTTCTGATTTAAGAGTATTAAATAGATCGGGTCTGAACCGGAACTGCTATATTTGTGATCCTTGTTTATGATCGCATGGCTTTCATTATATATTAATATATATTAGGGATTTATGTATATATTAGAGATTTACGTATAGATCTTAATAGGTAAACTTATTATCCAATAAGTTATGTGATAATTAATGACATTTTTTATCAAACACTATTAAAAAAAAAGTTACTAATTGTTAATTTTCAACGACAATTTCAAAAATTTGTCACAAAAAAATCATTAATTATAAGTTTAGTGACAGTTTAAAAAAATCATCACAAAAAAGTCATTAATTTTCAACTTTCATCGACAATTTGACAAATTAGTCACAAAAAAAGTCACTAAATTGTAAGTTTTAACGAGAATTTATGAAAATCATAATAAAAAAAAGTCACTAATTATCAATTTTTAGTGATATATGCAAAAAATTGTCACAAAAAATAATTTTTAGCAACGATTTTATTATGACTAATTTTCAATACGATTTAATGAGAATTAAGTCCAACTATTGGACCTATTAGTAGTTTAGCCTAATGTTCTTAATATTTAACTTGTTTAAGCATAGCACAAAATTTTATTCTAACATATATATATATATATATGTTCATATAGACATTTTTTTTAATTTGATAACAAAGGTAAAATATGGTACGAAATTGATATGGACCAAAAAAATTATTTGTAATGTTTTAGATTAGAAACTATTAAATTTATAGGTTGCTAATGTTCAAAATTATATGTAAAATAAATAAATAAAAAATCTTAAGGTTTAGGGTGTCATCACAACTTCCATTTCCTTCTCCAAGTCCCACTCTGTGCCTAGCCTTTGTGATTGTAACAATTAACTCTTAAACAAGTAGTGTGATCTAGTTGTTAGAATTTGACAAAAACTGACTACAACATTTAGTTAAAAATTAATTAAAAAAGTTAAAAATAATTTAATTCATACAAAAAGTCAAAATTTTATTTTCATTTACTTTACTTTTAACATGTTTTATTTATTTATTTATTTTGTAAAAATAAAAAAAATTCAAATATATATTAATTTTTTTTCAAATCATGTTTTAGTCGAAAAATCTTTAAAAAATCACTTCCCAAATGAGTTTATGCATTTATCTTGTGACTATTTTTGTGAGATTTTTAAATGAACATTTAAAACTTACATTGCAATTTTACTAAACGTTTGAAAGTAACTATCACAATTAGAAGGGTGTGGGGTTATTTTTTTTATTTTTTTATTTTAATGATAAGGATGCAAAATAAAATTTATCTCAAGTGAAAAAAAATAGTAGCAGATGCAGTTGGGCCCAATCACAACCCACCATTTTTAACTCACCACCGTTTGGGAAGCGAGATTTGAGGTTTTTTTGACTATTTTAGTCACAAAAAACAAAATAAGCTATCTTAGCCATAACAAACAAAACATCACATCTAACTCATAATCATTACACTCTTCTCTCACAAAAAAAGTCAAAAAGTTAAAAAGCCCTTCCTAAACCAAACTTTTTAGCTTAGGTCAAAATAATAAAAAAATCAAAAAATTAAAAAGCCAACCCACTTTTCAAACCAAGCCTCTGTTTGTAGGGTCCCTAATAACATCATCAAACTTCCATCCTTGTCATCCCCACACGCACGCCTTGTCTTTGTTCCCCTCGAGAAACCAGGGATGGCAATGTAAATTAATGAGGTGGATATTAAGGAGTAGTTTGGCATTTCTTAAATAATCTATCTTTTTATTTTTTATCTTTTTTTCATCACATCACTTCTCTATTTTTCTACATATCTTTTCGTAAAAATACAAAAAAATATACTTATTTAAATCATCCTAAACAACTTCTAACTTTTTATCTCTATTCTTTTATAATAATTTTTTCTCATTCTCCATTCCACTAGAGCCCCTTAGACTGCCCCCTCATGTTGTGATATTTATTCTATTATTTCTTTTAAGAATTAATATAAAAAATAAATTAAAGCATCGCATATATTTGTTCCAAGATACAAAAGGAAAATTATTTAATAATTCTGGAACACTACGTGACTATACTCTAAATCAATCATCAATTATTTAGTCCTTATATTGTTCTTTCATCTCTAATATAAATCGTAAACCCTTACCTCTCTCTACCAATCAAAACTTTATAGAGCATCATGTGTCTATATTTCGTGAATACTGAATAATCACTCGATATGTAAATAGTTTTCCCATGTGTACCAATGACTTTATATGTAGTTTTTTTTTTTTTTTTTGGGAGGGGGGGATAAATTACCCTTTAACCCCTGTAGTTTATTCAAAAAACACGAAATTCCTCTATAATTTCATTTGTAATATTTAAACCCTCTACATTTCATATCAAAATACAATTTCGAACGAAATCATTTGTTTCAACAGAGTGCAAAATACTTACAAACAATTGAATTCTAGTTTTTTTTTTTTTTACTCCAACTTCCCTTCCTTTTGTCTTTCAAGTCCCCAGTAATTATAGCTGCAATGAGGTCATTTGGATTTGGAAACTTCCACCTAAAGAAGTAAAAGTGCTTTTTCATTATGTTTCATTGTTTGAATAAAAAATGAAATTGACAAACAAAGCTTTGATCTGCAGTGGCCTCCATGGATTTGGTGTGTTTTGCTTTGTTACTATATTATGCAGGGTTGTTTTTGAAGATTCTCAACCTCATTGGGAGTGCATTTCTAATCTTATTAAGGTTAAAGTGGCGATATGGGTCAAGGCCAAGCCTAATTTGAAGATTACTCCATAAATGATGTGGTTAATCATTTACAGTAGATGAAAGATTGTTTTTAGTTGTCTTGAGCCGGCATGGAGTGCAAATTTTATTCTCTTGCTTTCTTTCCGATTCAGTAATCGTATGGGTTGCTACTTGGTATATTCTAGGGTTTCATTTACTAGTTCAAAGTTGCTCAGATATGTATTTGATGATGGTATGAGAGATGTGTGGTTTGTCATTGGATGAGAAAGAAATGAGAGAAGAAGAATGAATAATATTTTTCACTAAATTCTCAAGAGACCTTTTTTCACTTAAATTTGATGAAATTGTTAAAAGATGAAATATTAGAGTCGGGTTTTTTCACCAAAATTGATGAAAAGTAAAATTTGGGATGTGAAAGTAATTTTTAAAAAGATTTTGATGAAAATTTAAGGAAAAGATTAGAGTAACTCATATCAAATCAAACTTTTTACTCAAATTTAAAATCAAATTAGATGAAGAATTTGGTGAATGATTAGAGATGATCTTATAGAAACAAAATAAAAATAGAAGAAAAAGAAAAGAGTTTCACTTCAAAAGAGAAGACCTTTGAATAAATATTTTAAAAATTAGACCAGCATCTCCAACGGTTGAACAAATTTTTCACCAAATTTGAGTAAAAAAAAGACGTTTGGCTCAATCTGATATCAATCATTCCAATGGTGTACTGTAACTTTCATCAAAACGCACTGGCGTCCAGGGGGATGGCCGGCCGGTTGACCGGTAAGAGCAAAATTTGTACAATTCTGTAGTTGAACTTTGAAGCTTGAGGGTCATCCGGGGTCGACCCGCCAGTGCAAAATCTGTACAAAATTTTGCGAAAATTGGTCATCCGGTGGGTCATCCGATAGTGAAAATACAACGGTAATGAATAATGTTTTTGTGAAAGACCCAATACATTCTCATTTTGGTGAAACTTTTGGTGAATTCTCATTTTGATATCAATTTGGTGAAACCATTGGAGTGAAAGAAGTGACTTTTTCATCAAATTTCAAATCTGATGCAGAGTTTGATGCACCGTTGGAGATGGCCTGAATGAACTTAAAAAGGGATCGAGTGGATATGTCACCTATTTAATCGATGAGTCTAATTGGAATCGAGCCGTGACAGCATAATTTATTTTGTAAATATATTAAAAATTACTTAATAATATAATAATAATTAAATTATATTTATTTAAATTATTTTTAAATTTTAAGATAAATTTATAATATTATTTTTAAAATACAGCAATTATATATAATGTTTGGGGAAAAAAATGTAATAAAGATATATATTTACTAAATAAAGTTAAATATGGCATACTGTTCTGTTAGCAGGTATTTTAATATTATAATGATCTTCCGAGCTCCAAGATAAGTCATTGTCTAATCTTTGCTAGCCTTATCCATCCAAGTCTTTGCTAGCCTTATCTATCCAAGTCTTCTCCAAGTCTTTGCTAAACTTATCCATCTAAGTCTTCTTATTCCTATCCATTCCAAGGTCTTGGTCAAGTCTCTTGTTATCTTATCCACCAAGAACCTTGCTTATTAAGTTTTCTTTTCTATATATTTTGAACATATGTCATATCTTAAATATATATGAGAGAAGAAGTTTTGGTTGTGTTGTTATGTCTTGAGTGAGATTATCAGGCAAATAAAAAGGGTGTGTGCGATAAAGCTTTGGGTTCAACCAATTGTGCAGTATTGGTGAACCATACGACTTAGTCGGACTGTTGTATCCTGGGGGGGATAAGTCAAGGTTTTTTCTACTGCACCAGTGTGAGGCTTTGCCTAACCGCAGAGGACTTGAATCTCCTTAAAGAGAGCAAATTTTTCGCGCCTCAACCTTTTATTGTAACTTTTATTATTTGTATTATCTGGTATTTTATTTGTAATTATCACCAATAATTTTAAGGAAATTCAAATAGTAAAAGTTCATGGAGCTAGTACTGGAGAAGCCTAACGAGAATACTGGCAATCTCAACAAGCTCTTCCGGTTCAAGGGAGCTCATTTCAAGAGATGGAAAGACAAGGTGCTTTTCTACCTCAGTCTCCTCAAGATGGCGTATATCCTGACCGAGAAAAATCTGAACAAAGTCCCTACTGAAGAGATGATAGATAAGGAGTATCCTGCTCATCTTGAAAAAATCGAAAAATACAACACAGATGAGTATAAATGTCGATACTATCTTTTGAATTGTCTTTCAGATCAATTTTATGATTATTATGATACTACTTACACCACTGCCAAGAAAATTTGGAAAGTCTTGCAGAATAAATATGATACTGAAGAGGCAGGCGCAAAAAAATATGCTGCAAGCCGTTTTTTCTGCTATCAGATGATAAATGGAAAATCAGTAGTAGAGCAAGTTCAAGATTTTCAGATGTTAGTAGCTGAAGTTAGATCTGAAGGCATCAAAATTGGAGACAATCTTGTTGTAGCAGGTATTGTTGACAAACTTCCATCATCTTAGAGGGAGTTCTAGAAGTCGATGTGTCACAAGCAAAAAGAGACATCCTTGGAGACTCTAATCACACGGACTCGGGTGGAGGAGGAAGCACGAGGACAAGATGCACTTATGACACAAGAGCATTCCACTGCTAAAGTAAATTTAACTTCTGGAAATACTTTACCTAAAGGTCGATTTCATAAAAATAGTCACTTGAAGCCAGTTAAGAAAATTTGAAAAAATACTGGAAGGCCACAAAATAAAAATTACCCGATGCAAAAGAAATGGAACCAAGAACCCCCTTCACAAGATTTGACAAACGTGACATGTTTTGTGTGTGGCAAAAGTGGACATATTGCTCGAACTTGCAAATTTCTAAAACAACAGTCTCGACCACAGGCTAATGTTACCAAGGAACCATTTGTGGTTATGATCACAGATATTTTTATGGTTCAATTTGTGGAAGGGTGGTGGGCAGACTCTAGTGTCAATAGGCATGTCTGCTATGATAAAGATTGGTTCAAAGATTTCACTCCTTTTAATGAGGAGAGGACTGTTATGCTTGGTGTCTCCAGTTTAACCAAGTTGCTTGGGTGTAGGGATGTTGAGCTGAATTTTACCTCTGAACATGTGCTTGTTTGAAAAGATGTGTTGTACACACCGTCCATGAGAAAAAATTTAATGTCGAGTTATTTGCTCAACAAAGCTGGTTTCAAACAGATTATTGAATCTGACCAATATGTAATCACTAAAAAAGGCATATTTGTGGGGAAAGGGTATGCCTGTGATGGAATGTTTAAATTAAATGTTGAGAATAAGAAAACACATTACATGGTGTCTTCTATGAATTTTTGGCATGCTCGTCAGTGTCATATTAATAACCGATATGTGGGAGTCATGAGTAGTTTAGGATTAATTCCTAGACTAACAAATAAGTTTGAGAAATGTGAAGTTTGCAGTCAAGTAAAAATAACTAAAAGGCCTCATAAAAGTGTGGTGAGAAATACTGAATTGTTAGAATTAATTCACACTGATTTATGTGAATTTGAAGGAATTTTAACACGTAGTGGAAATAAATATTTTATTACTTTTATTGATGATTTTTCAAAATACACTTATGTATACTTGTTGAAAAATAAAAGTGATACTTTTGAAAAATTTTAAAAATTCCTTCTTGAAGTTGAAAATCAATTCGGTAAAAAGATTAAAAGATATAGAAGTGATAGAGGCCGGGAGTATGAATCTTTTGGATTCAACTCGTTTGCTCAGTCTTTGGGAATAATCCATGAAACTACTCCACCATATTCACCTGCATCGAATGGTGTAGCAGAAAGAAAAAATAGAACTTTAACTGATTTAACAAATGCTATGCTAATTGAAGCAGGTGCTCCTTCAAATTTGTGAGGAGAAGCAATCTTAACTGTATGTTATGTTATGAATAGAGTGCCACATAAAAAAACAAAAGTTACACCTTTTGAGTTGTGGAAAAGGCATAAGCCAAATTTGAGATATTTGAGGGTTTGGGGTTGTCTAGCTTTTGTTAGACTTGTGGACCCTAAAAGACTTAAATTAGGTGTGAAAGCTGTCACTTGTGCTTTTCTTAGATATGCAACAAATAGTACAGCCTATAGATTTTTTGATATTGAAAACAAAATAATTTTTGAATCAGGTGATGCAATTTTTCATGAAGAAAAATTTCCTTTTAAATCTAAAAATGGTGGGGGTCAAAATTATCAATAAAATATTTTATCTAAAATCGGTTCCTCTACTCCTCTTTTACAAAACCAAGACACTGTAGTTTTTGAACCTAAAAGGAGTAAAAGAGCCAGATTAGAAAAAGATTTTGGCCCTGATTATCATGTTTTTAATGTGGAGGAAACTCCATTAACTTTACAAGAAGCTTTGCCATCTCCTAACTCTGTTTTTTGGAACGAGACTGTAAATGATGAGATGGAATCATTATTATCCAATAAAACTTGGGTATTAGTAGATTTACCACCAGGTTGTAAAACTATTGGCTGTAAATGGGTTTTGAGAAAAAAAACTTAAACCGGATGGAACTATTGATAAATATAAAGCAAGGCTTATTGCAAAAGGTTTTAAACAACAAGCAAATCTTGACTTTTTTGATACATTTTCTCCGGTTACTAGAGTTACATCCATTAAATTATTAATTGCAGTGGCTGCAATTCATGATCTAAAAATTCATCAAATGGATGTTAAAACAGCCTTTTTAAATGGAGACCTGGGTGAAAAAATTTATATAGATCAACCTGAGGGTTTTGTGGAACCCGGTCAAGAAAGCAAAGTGTGCAAGCTAGTTAAATCCCTATATAGCTTAAAACAGACCCCTAAACAGTGGCATGAGAAATTTGATTCATGCATGATTGAGAATGACTATAAAACGAATGAATCTGTTAAATGCATTTACTATAAATCTGAAGAGAATTCACATATCATTATTAGCCTCTATGTGGATGATTTACTTATATTTGACTCTAATTTGTATATCATCATAGAAACTAAAAATATGCTTAGTAGCCATTTTGATATGAAAGATCTTGGTGAGGCTAATTATATTTTGGGAATGAAAATTACCAAAACCTGTGATGATATATTTCTTGATCAGTCGCATCATGTTGAGAAAATTTTGAAAAAATATAATTTTTATAACTGCAAGCATGTTCTTACTCCTTTTGATCCTCATGTGCGTTTATTTCCTATTGAAAATGATGAGCATGTAATTAATCAAAAGGAATATGCTAGTATGATTGGTGGCTTGCGTCATGCGACTGACTGTACTAGACCTGACATTACATATGTAGTTGGAGTACTTGGCAGGTTTACTAGCAAGCCTGACAGTGATCACTGGCTAGCCATTGAGTGTATTATGAAATATTTATCTGGTACCATAAAATATGACTTGTTTTATAATAAGTTTCCTACAGTACTTGAAAGTTACAGTGATGCCGATTGGAATACCTTGTCAGGTGATTCATTATCAACCACTAATTACTTCTTTACATTGGGTGGTGGTGCTATAAGTTGGAAATCAAAAACAAAAACCATTATTGCTAATTCAATAATGGAGGAAAAGCTTATTACTTTAGCTACAGCTAGTGAAAAAGCAAATTGGTTGAGAGATTTGTTAAATGAAATTTCTTGCTGGGAAAAACCGATTCCACCTATATTGATTCATTGTGATAGCACCGCAACAATTGGTCGAGTTAATAACCGTTATTATAACGGTAAATCCG
This sequence comes from Camellia lanceoleosa, assembly GCA_025200525.1. Classification (NCBI taxonomy): domain Eukaryota; kingdom Viridiplantae; phylum Streptophyta; class Magnoliopsida; order Ericales; family Theaceae; genus Camellia; species Camellia lanceoleosa. Next base: position 343,196 of record JANUSC010000213.1, read on the forward strand.
GACTTATCAAAAGAAAACACAGTACTGTGAGATCTTATATGAATAATGGCATCATAAATGTGGATTATATTAAATCTGGTAATAATCTTGCAAATCCATTAACTAAGGCCTTAGCAAGAGATAGAGTCTGGAATACATCGAGGGGGATGGGGTTGAAGCCCATTGAATATAGCAGGAGCCATGTATGAGGATACTCAACCCAGGGACCAGAGATCCTGTAACTGGGTTCAATGAGAAAAACGATCATATGATGGCTGTGAGAAATGCACCAAATTACTTTTTACCCATCCCTATGATGTAAGTGCATTTATCTTGTAACGTTGTAGAGGTTGAGTTATTAAAAAACTCTTAATGAATTTCTGTAACTCTTATTGAGTGGGGTGTCATAGTTACAGAAGCACCCTTGACAAAATTCACCTATGTGAGTGTGGTAGTGGGGCCGCTACCTATGAGATTTGGGCTAATTCTCAAACACACTCATGAATCTTGGGATTGCACAAGGCCGTAATGTGCTAGCTTTTAAAGCTTTTGTGAACACCTAGAATATTATGTGTGTGCAATAATTATTTATTTCCCTTAAGTAGTCATAGTTCAATGCTGAGCATACTATTGGCTCTGGAGTATATATTATTGTTTCACTAATGGAGGTTCAATGCAGAGCACACCTACCATGATGCATAATATCCTTATTTGCCTAATAATCTCAGTTTTTGTTGCCTATAATATTAAAATAGGTGGGGGAATGTTAACAGGCATTTTAATATTATAATGATCTTCCGAGCTTCAAAATAAGTCATTGCCTAATCTTTGCTAGCCTTATCCATCCAAGTCTTTGCTAGCCTTATCTATCTAAGGGTTGGTTTGGGGTGTCCTAAAAAAGTGTACTTTTTGTCTTTTTACGAAAAGATGTGCAGAAAAGTAGAGAGGTGATGTGATGAAAAAAAGATAAAAAGATAAAAAGATGAATTATATAGTAGATGCCAAACAAGGCCTAAGTCTTCTCCAAGTCTTTACTAGATTTATCCATCTAAGTCTTTTTCAAGTCTTCTCATCCCTATCCATTCCAGGGTCTTAGTCAAGTCTCTTGTTTTCTTTTCTATATATTTTGAACATATGTCATATCTTAAATATATATGAGAGATGAAGTTTTGGTTGTGTTGTTATATCTTGAGTGAGATTATCAGGCAAATAAAAAGGGTATGTGTGATAAAGTTTTTGGTTCAACCAATTGTGCAATATTGGTGAACCATACGACTTAGTTGGGCTGTTGTATCCTGGAGGGGACAAGTCAAGGTTTTCTCTATTGCACCGATGTGAGGCTTTACCTAACCGCAGAGGGCTTGAATCTCCTTAAAGAGAGCGAATTTCCCGCGCCTCAGCCCTTTATTGTAACTTTTATTATTTATATTTTATAGTATTTTATTTGTAATTATCACCAACATATTCTCATAAAAAATTTTGTGCAAACAACTTAATTTTGAAGAATTTACTTGGCATTTGGCAAAATGAGTGCTTGGCGGTTAGTTGAACCGGTTTTGATTTGAACAGTTTATCGGTTCAATTGTCCTTCTAACCAAGTTTAATTGAACAAAATTTATGTAGGTCTAACACCTATATGAGATATTTAATAAAATTTTTAATAGAATTTTTGAAATTTGTACCGTTACTCTTAATTAAAAATAAGTAAATTTTTAATAGAATAGGTTTGATGGTCAACACCGGATCGACCGATCCAATTGATTTTCAAAACATTGCTCTGGATAACTTTACAAGTAATTAATTCAGAGAAAACATCTATCATCCATCTTTATTGATTAACAACTTATTTAAATATAAAAAATAAAAATACCTAATAAGCATACTCCAATCACAATACATGTAATCATATATATATAAGTAGTATTTTTTCTATTTTTAGGTAACACATTTTAAAGATTTACTTTTTTTTCTAAAATGCCACATCAGTATGCATGCATTTTTCATTTACATATAGAGTTCTACACTAATCCAAACCCAATTTAAATGATATTAATTTTATCTATTTTATATAGACTCTATTTGTGAAATATTTTTTTTCATATATTTTTCATCGTAAATTCAGATAATCCACAAATCTAATACTAATTTTATATAGACTCTATTTAGAAAATACTCTTTCACAACCCTATTTGAGTTTTATATGAAATCTAATAACAAATCCAATATGGATTATATTTTGATTGTACAAAATCTTTCTTATATTATTTTATATATAATGATAGCTCATAGGAGGAAAAAACCTTCACAACAATAATACTCTTGAAGAATCTCTAAATTTTGAATTTATTACTTGAGTAACTTTTTCAATCGTTGAATAGTAAGTTTTACTATGTTTTGACATCACATTACGTATGATTTATTACTTCACACACTGAGATGTATCTATTATTTGGATGTTTTCATTTATTTTTTTCTTTTTTGATTTAGATGTTATGAGATTCTTTCTTGATTAGTCATTGTTAAATTTATTTTATATAGTTGATATTTTCATTTAATTAAGAGTATTTATTTTACAATCTTATAATTTAATATATATTATATAAAATTATTATATGATAATCTAATCACAACATATTTATATTTAATTTTTTCAATAAATTTTATATAGTTTCTATTTCCACATATTTTTATTTTCTAAATGAATATAAAAGAAAATTAAATAGTTAGAATTACTTTTAATTTTATGTTACTAATTTTTATTTTAATTTAATTATTATTTTTAATATCAAAATGAGTATTCATTTTACTATCGTATAATTTAATATATATCATATAAAATTATTATATGATAATTACACTTTTATAATACGATAGAACTAAAATTATCAAAATACACAAATAATTTAATTAAAATTAATATATATAAGTATTCAAGTAATACTTTTATAGAATAATAGTACCAATATTATCAAAATAAATAATTAAAATCATACTTTAATTTTAAACTTAAATTTAAATTATTCTTTTATAATACACACATTGTATCATCAAATATTTTTTGTGAAAAAATAATACATGTATTATATGAGTCAACTACTAGTTTCATAAAAATGGCTAAAAACATGTAAATTGATCACACAATTCTATACAATATAATCAATTTATGTGTGAATAGAACAATCTCTCTATCCAAATCCTAACTACTAGATAAGTCTAACCAGTAAATAAAATTCAAAATATTTAATATAATTATAATACTGATATTCACAATTATCATATATATATATATATATATGTATATGTTTTAATTATGCATTTTTCTTAAAAGAAAGATATTTATTGTTATTTGTTATTTTTATTTTTTTATAATGGAAGTACTGGGTGTTATATATCGGGGACGTATGTTTTGTGGGATTAAATTTTACGTTTAATAAAATTTACAATTATAGGGCACGTTTGTTTCATGGGAATTGAGTCATGTAATTAGATTTCATGTACAACAAAATTTAAGATAAAAATATGATATTCGGACAAATAATTTATTACATTACCATTCATCTTTATACATTTCGTCTAACCAAACACGATGCAGCAGGTGAGAGAAAGCGAGATGATGATAGTGATTGGTGGAGGAGAAGGATTCCAGTGGGTATGGTTAATGGGAAAAGTTAGGGATCATGAAAATTTTGTCATGAAAGTGATCATGAAAAATTTATGATCCTTGAATTACCTTGATTAGTGTGTGGTGTTGTATTCTAAGTGTAATCCAAGAGTCACAAAACTTTCATGATACCTAGCATTGCTGATGGTTAATATGAGTATCTCCAACGGTGAATCAGATTTTCCATTAAATTTGAGTAAAAAATGGCTCATTTCATCAAATTTGGTATCACATGCTCCAACGGTTCACCTTTCACTAAATCTGTCCCAGGATAACCGGGTGGTCGACCGGCCGGTTGATCGGTTAAGCAAAAAAAAATTTTTTTTTTTTTTGAATTGTCTGAACTTTTTTTTTGAACTTTCTGAATTTTTTTTGGGACGATCAGGTGGTTGACCGGCCGGTCGATCGGTTAGGCAAAAAAAAAAATTTTTTTTAACGGTTTGAATTTTTTTCCTGAATTGTTTGAATCTTTTACTGGTCGACCGGTTGGTCAACCGGCCGATCAACCGGCTGGTCGACCGGTTGTTATAACCCAACGGTCAGTAACAGTGATTTGGTGAAATGCTTCACCTGTTCTCAGTTTGATGAAATGTTTGGTGAAATCTCATTTTGATATCGATTTGGTGCAACCGTTGGAGCAGTGAATAGTAGCTTTTTCATCAAATTTTAAATTTGATACTGGGTTTGATGAACCGTTGGAGATGGTCTAAACCCTTCATTTGGCATGTCAAATTTTTTAATTTTTTAGTTATTTTAATCTTAAAAGATAAAATAAATTTTTTAGTTTAATAAAATAAAATAGTAGTTCTAAATCATAATCATTTTGGAGTGTTTTGGGAAATTAATAAAAAGTTGACTTTTTAGTTTTTTAATTTTTTTTGTGACTTTTTTTACCAAAAAAAAAAACTGTTTTTTTAATTAAAAAATCAAAAAATTAGCTTTTTTAGTTTATTGTCAAAAGACTCTTTTATTTTTTTTCTCACAAAAGTTTAAAAAGTTCAAAAATCCTACTTTAAATGAGACTTTTTAAATTATACTAAAGTAGTCAAAAAATTAAAAAATTAAAAAGTCAACCTTATCCCAAACAAACCCAAAATTACATTGAAATAAATTTTGTTATTGAAAATGTAATTTTGCTATTAAATAATCTCTCTATCCGTTACTCTCAAAACCCTCTTTAAATTCCTCTCCCGTCTCTCTCTCTCTCTCACTCTCACATTCTATTCAACCTCTTCACCAATTTTCCCGGAAAGAAAAGGAAAGAGATAAAGAGAACGAGTCAAAACAAACCAAACCCCCAAAATTCACACGAAAAAATAGACTCAAAACCAACCGTTTCTAATGCTAACAGCCTGTAATGTAATATATCAAGCAATTAGCTCCTTCCTGAATTCTCTCGCCGTGTTTCATTCAATCGGCCGCCGATTCAACCCAAACCCACCTCAAAATCTTCCCTCATGGAAGTCCCCATTTTCCCTCTAATTTCCTAGCACTGGTACAATCAAACCCAAACCATTCTTGGGTTTCATTCAATTCATCGATTTGATTCTGGGTTTTGAAATTAGGATTATTCAACAACGATGACTCGACAGATCGTTCTCCGCCACCCCTCATCGGTGAACAGGAGGCAGCTGCTTCTGGCGAATAAGTCGTCACGGTTCTCGTCGTCGTGCGCCGTCGTGGGCGGCGGTGGCGGCGGCGGAAGGGGAATAGGGGAGGTGGTGGGAGGGACAACGGCGGAGTGTGCGGCGGTGTGCTGTTGCTGTCCATGTGCGTTGGTGAATTTTCTGGTGCTGACTATGTATAAGTTGCCGGCGGGACTTTGTAGAAAAGCGCTTCAGGAAAAGCGGCGACGTAGGCTTATGAAGAAGGGGCTTTTGCCGCAGAGAAGTTGTAGGTGTGATTGTGGGTGTGATGATACGGAGCTGCAAATACATCCCATCGCCGTTGATATGTCGCCGGCGGCGGATAAGCAGGTGAAATCGTTGCAGACTGATAAGGATGTGCTTAAGTTGGAGAAGGAGATGTGGGATAGGTTTTATGCTACTGGCTTCTGGAGAAGTCCTTCTCAGAGACACAATCCTTGAAAAAAAATGTAAATAAATAAATAACTACTGTTTTTGAAAAACAAAAACAATCTCGAGCAAATATATGGTGGTAACTTTCCTTTTCCTTTTTTTTTTTTTTTTTTTCCTTTTATTTATTTATTTTTATTTTGTTGTGAAATTAATGTGATGCTGGGATGAAAACTAAGGAGAGAGTGTTTTTATTGCTATTATTATTATTATTATTATTATTATTATTTATTTGTTTTTGTTTTGTTTTGTTTATCATGTGGTGCAGGATGATTTTGGTCAATATTGATTATATAGTTGGTGTTAATTATGGCCCTGATTTTTGTGAGAATGGAGATTCTGTATATGAATTGAGGTTGTATTGCAGTACTTGTGTTGTAAGTTTGACGATGAGTAGTTTGTTGTTCACTACATTGAATTGGGAGGGTTTTTTTTTTTGTGGGGAGAGTATAAAAGAAGTGAAAAAATATTAAAATAATTTTAAATATATGGAAGAATAATATTTTTTTTGCGCAAATTAGTATTTGAATTTCAAATAATTTTATCATCTTTTCAGTTTTTTGATATCATCATTTATTTTTCTGGGATCCTAGATCCAGGATTCTTAAATGAGCCAGTGTTCGGCTTGTGATGGACTTGTTATGTGAATAAGGTCTCGTTTGGAGAGTAGTTATTTTAGTCAAAAAATTATTATAAATTATTACATTATTTTTTTTATTTTTTTTACACATTTTGTCATAAAAGTTTAAAAAATTACTAAAATAATCTATTTCTAAATGAGGTATAAGTTAAGTTTAAGGCTAAGTTTGGGATGTAGAGAATAATTCAAAAAGTCAAAAAATTACTCAAAAAGTTAAAAAGTTAACACTATTCGCTAAAAGTCAACAATTACGGCTGCACAACTCCCAATTCAAATTTTTCTCTAAAAACTAATTTTTACAATTTTTTATTACACATTTTTTCATAAAAAGTCAAAAAGTTAACCCAAATATTCATATTTTCAACCTCATTTTTTTAGTCAAAAAAGACAAAAAGTACATTTATTTAGTCTTTCCAAACAAGGCCTTAATATAATTTTAACTGATTAAATTTTCAAGTCACTCTTGAATAACTTATTATTTGACTATGCACTAAAAAAATAAAGGAGGCTTCTGTACCGTCTCCAATTGAACAGAATGTTTACTTTAGACTCACCTTGATTAGGAGTGTATGCGGTGTTGTTCGGATAGTTTGAGAGTAAAATTATAAATTTAATCGTGAATAACAGGTTGGCAAATAACAAAATCGCAGTTTGGACAATTTGGGATGGTTTCAATTTGTTAGTTGATTAAAGAATATTCTTAACAAAAATATTAGAGACTCTAAAAATTCTATCAAAAATTTTACTAAATGTCTCACTTGGACTCACATTGTGTGACATTTGGTAAAAATTTTGATAGAATTTTTGAAATTTCTAACGTTACTCTTAAACTCAAGTTGGGGTTAGTTATTGTTTTTTTTGTTCTCAAAAACAGCAAAAACAAAATTGATATGAAAAAATCTCGATTAGGAAATGATTTTTGGTATATTTTTTTATAGACTTTTTAAAAAAATATTTTTTTATGAAACACTTGTTAGTTGCTTTGTGAATTTTGCAAATTTATTTTCATATCAAACAAAATGATATAATATTGTGTTTGAACTTTTTATTATTTTTATTTTTTAAAACATGGAAAACGAAAATAAAAAAATAAAAACATCTATCTATCTATCTATCTATTAAGCAAAAGGGGGTTTTTAACCCCAAGGCCTATGGAAGCTCCAATCTCCAAATCTTAATTTTCTAATTTTTTGATTTAAAAAAAAAAAACCTCAGCATTTATTGACTTCTCCCAATCCAACCTCAGCATTTATTGACTTTTCCCAACCCACAATCCCTTTTGACTTCTCTCATAATTATTGCAACATCTTTTTCAATTTCTCCCATAAACTATGATTACACACAAAAATAAAAAATAAAAAAGATAAGAATTTTGCTATAGATCTCAAAAAGATATAACATCTAAATTTGAATTATGATTTAATAATATAATTATGTATTTTTTATGTATATCTATCAAAATTTTAAATCACTTAATGGGACAAATTAATCAATTTTCCAAAATTATTGAATTTTAATTTACAAAATAGATTAAAAAAACTATTGACTGATTTATTTATTTAATAACAAAAATATTTCATAATCTCTCTCCCCTAATCTCTCTCACAAATTTTCAAAAAAAAATAAAATTAAAACTTGCATTCATTTTCTCTTCCTCAAAAAAATTAGATAGGAGCTCCAATCTCCTAATCCTAATTTTCTAATTTTTTGATTTAAAAAAAAAAACTCAACATTTATTGACTTTTCCCAATCCACAATCCCTTTTGACTTCTCTCATAATTATTGCAATACTCTTTTCAATTTCTCCCATACACTATGGTTACACACAAATTTGTTTTAAAAAAAGATAAGAATTTAGCTATAAATCTCAAAAAGATATAGCATCTAAATTTGAATTGTGATTTAATAATATAATTATGTATTTTTTTTATGTATATCTATCAAAATTTTAAATTACTTAATAGGACAAATTAATCAATTTTCCAAAATGATTGATTTTTAATTTACAAAATAGATTAAAAAAAATATTGACTAATTTATTTATTTAATAACAAAAATATTTCATAATCTCTCCCTCCTAATCTCTCTCACAAATTTTCAAAAAAAAAAAATTAAAACTTGCATTCATTTTCTCTTCCTCAAAAAATCAGATAACATTTTCTATTAAAATTGTAGATATCTAACTATATTTTATATATTATATTATAACATAACAAAAAAAACTAAAAAACTAAATTTTTTTTTTAAGTTTATCTAAATAAACTTTAAACTTTAAATCAATAAAACTCACATGTCTATCACATATCTAACTCACATCATAACTTACCTAAATAATAATAATTAAAAACAAATGAAAACTGTAGATAAATTAAATTAAAAAAAAAAAAAGGTACCCACAACTCCATCTTAAATAAATTGAAAAAAAAAATATCCGAATAGAAACCACACAAAAATAAAAATAAAAATAAAAAGATATATTTATCTATCTATCTATCTATCTATCTATCTATATCTATACTTACTATATATTAAGTAATAGGGGATTTTTAACCCCCAAGGCTTATGGAAGTTTCAATATCTCAATCTGAATTTTTTTAGTTTTTTATTTTAAAAAAAAAACTCAGTATTTATTGATTTGGTCAAAATCCCCTGATTAGCATTTATTAACTTTTTTCAATCCACATATCTTTCCACGTGCCTGCAATTATTGATTTGGTCAAAATTCTCTGATCAGCATTTAAAATCCCCTTTATACAAATAATTATAGATACAATTCGTGTATAGTTACTGCAGTACCCTTTTCAACTTTCCCTATACACTATGGTTAGTGATAAGAAAAAAATCTTAAAAACATAATTTATATATTAAAAAAAATCTTAAATAAATATAAATATCTATAATTATCCCGTGCATAGCACGGGTGATAGGCTAGTACTATATATTAAGCAAAAGGGGGTTTTTAACCCCAAGCCTTGTGGGAGCTCCAATCTCCCAATCTAAATTTCTTGATTTTTTGATTTAAAAAAAAAATCTTAGCATTTATTAACTTTTCACAACTCCCAAGTCTTACCCTCATAATAACACTTTAATGCATTAAGAACAAGCATCAAAAAAATTCTTTGAAATCCAACACATATGAATTCCTTGAAAAGTCCCAACACATATGATTATATCCCTCATAATAACATTTTAATGCATTAAGAACAAGTATAAAAAAAATTTCTTGAAAAGTCCAACACATCTATCTATATCTATACTATATATTAAGCAAAAGGAGATTTTTAACCCCAATGCCTGTGGAGCTTCCATATCCTAATATGAATTTTTTTAATTTTTTATTAAAAAAAAAAAAACTCAGCATTTATTGATTTGGTCAAAATCCCTTGATCAGCATTTATTAACTTTTTTCAATCCACATGTTTTTTCACATGCCTGCATTTATTGATTTGGTCAAAATTTCCTGATCAGCATTTAAATACCCTTATACAAATAATTATAGATACAATCTGTGTATAGTTACTGTAGTATCTTTTTCAACTTCTCTCATACACTATGATTAGTGATAAGATTGTTAAATTATTTTTATAAAAAATCTTAAAAAACATAATTTATATATTAAAAAAAATCTAAAATAAATATAAATATATATAATTATCCCGTGCATAGCACGGGTGATAGGCTAGTACTATATATTAAGCAAAAGGGCCTTTTAAACCCCAAGGCTTGTGGAAGCTCCAACATGCCAATCCTAATTTCCTAATTTTTTATTTTTTTTAAAAAAAAAAAATTGACTTGGTGATTGGTTCAAAGATTATAATAATTACACTATTGAATAACACAATAAATGAAATCCTAATTTCCTTACTTTTTACATCCCAAGAGACCCATGTAATTATTGTGTAAATGGCTCTTAATTTTTTTCCCTCTTAATTTTTTTGTTTTGTTTTGTGAAAAAACAAATAAATAAACACTTATTAAATTATTTTAAACTCCTCGGTCAAATCCCATGTATTTAATTTATATATTTTATTTATAAAAAAAAAATTGACTTGGTGATTGGTTCAAAAATTATAATAATTACACTATTGAATAACACAATAAATGAAATCTTAATTTCCTTACTTTTTACATCCCAAGAGACCAATGTAATTATTGTGTAAATGGCTCTTAATTTTTTTCCCTCTTAATTTTTTTGTTTTGTTTTTTGAAAAAACAAATAAATAAACACTTATTAAATTATTTTAAACTCCTCGGTCAAACCCCATGTATTTAATTTATATATTAAAAAAAATTAAAACAAATATAAATATCTATAATTATCTCGTGCATAGCACGGGTTATTGTTTTGAGGGCGTGACATCGATTCCCAACAAACTCAGCGAAGTGGCAAAACTGGGATCGCTACAAAATATATAATTATTTTGTTATGAGATTGAGATTTGTGCCTTTTTTTTTTTAATGTATAGTTACTTTGTTATGAGATGAGATTTAGGAAAGAGAGAAATATTAAGGGGAGAGAGAGAGAGAGAGAGAGATTTTAGGAACTTGTAATTCAAAGTTTTAGGTGGTTTATTTATTTATTTTTTAATCTATAATTACTTTGTTAGCTAATAAAATTATTTTTAAATATTTTTAAAATCACAAAAATTAGTAATTGTGGAATGGAACTTTGGAGCACTCTCAAGGGGTCTTTTAAAACCCAAGGCTTGTGGAAGCTCCAACATGTCCATCCTAATTTCTTGATTTTTTAATATTTTTTTTAAAAAAAATTGACTTGGTGTTTGGTGATTGGTGATTGGTTTATAATAATTACGCTATTGACATATGGAGGAGATAGAGGGTGGGGAAGAGAATAACGCAATAAATGAAATCATAATTTCCTTACTTTTTGCATCCCCAAGAGACCCATGTAATTATGGTATAAATGCCTCTTAATTTTTTTCCCTCTTAATTTTTTTGTTTTGTTTTTTGAAAAAAAAAAAAATAAACACTTATTAAATTCTTTCAAACTCCTCGGTCAAACTCCATGTATTTAATTTATATATTAAAAAAAATTAAAACAAATATAACGCAATAAATGAAATCCTAATTTTCTTACTTTTTGCATCCCCAGGAGACTCATGCAATTATGGTGTAAATGCCTCTTAATTTTTTTTCCTCTTAATTTTTTGTTTTGTTTTTTGAAAAAAAAAAAACACTTATTAAATTCTTTCAAACTCCTTGGTCAAACCCCATGTATTTAATTTATATATTAAAAAAAATTAAAACAAATATAAATATCTATAATTATCCTGTGCATAGCACGGGTGATAGGCTAGTATGATTATTATCAAAATATTAAACTTTAATATAATATAAAAAAAAAGAAAAAAAAAGAAGGCATTTAAAAATAAAAATAAAAAAAATATTTAAAAATCGCAATTCACATATAGATAATTGTAAACACAATCTGTGCATAGCACGGGTGATATGCTAGTACTATATATTAAGCAAAAGGGGATTTTAACCCCCAAGGCTTGTAGGAGCTCCAATATTCCAATCCTAATTTTCTAATTTTTTGATTTAAAAAAAAAACTCAGCATTTATTAATTTCTCCCAATCCCCATGCCTTTTGAGAGATTTGGTCAAAACTCCCTCATAATTAAACTTTAATGCATTAAAGATCAGCATAAACAAAAGAAAAATGAGTGAAACCACTAAAAATAGGAGCACTAATAGCTCTAAAGTGGTGTGGGTCCCACATGATGGGATGTTTTGTTCGTGTTTTTTTTTTTTTTTTTTGAATTTCCACCTCATTAATGGTCAATTAGTGCTCCAAAATTAGTGGGATGAATCATTATTGTAAACAAAATACCTTGAAAATTTCAACACATCTATCTATCTATATTATATTATCTATATCTATATTTATATACTATATATTAAGCAAAAGGGGGTTTTTAACCCCCAAGGCCTGTGGAAGTTTTAATATCTCAATCTGAATTTTTTAAATTTTTTATTAAAAAAAAAAATTCGACATTTATTGATTTGGTCAAAATTCCCTGATCAGCATTTATTAACTTTTTTCAATTCACATGTCTTTCCACATGTCTACATTTATTGATACAATCCCCTCATCAGTATTTAAAATTCCCTCATACAAATAATTATAGATACAATCCGTGTATAATTATTGCAGTATCCTTTTTAACTTCTCCCATACACTATAGTTAGTGATAAAATTATTAAATTATTTTTATAAAAATCTTAAAAGCATAATTTATATATTAAAAAAATTTAAAATAAATATAAATATTTATAATTATCTTGTGCATAGCACGAGTGATAGGCTAGTTGAAATTTAAAACAAAATAAAACAAACAACTAGCATTTTGTCAAGAAATTCTAGTCCAATGGCACTTCCCCAATTAGCTCGTATGAGAGTTGTGGGTTCAAATCAGAGGCGAAGTAAGGTAGAATTTGTACCATTTATCACTTATTGTAGGTTCAATCATCTGCACTTCTCCCTTTGCAGTGGCTTCTCTTTTCCCATGCCATTAGAAATATGCTAAATATATAAATTGTATTTTGAACCTCAAAAATTAAAAGAAAAAAAAAACTAAAATTTTGTGCTCATTTAGAGTTGAAAATTAAACAACGAAATTGTTTGTAGTTTTTCTTTCTATGTTTCTCTTATATTGATTGTAATAGTAAAATTATGACTATAATGTTGCATTTCTTATTATTATTATTTTTAAAAAAAAAAAAAAAAACCTATGTAATGGTAAAAATAAAATAAAAATGTTATGAATTTGGAGCTCTTCCTAACCAAAAAATGTGAATGAATAACAATAACAATAGTGATAATGGACTAGGCAATGATGTTACAACTAGGCACATTATGGCCTTGTTTGATTGGGGGGATTGGGGGACTATCCACTATTTGGACTTGAGTCCAAATAGTGTTTCTTATCCGTCGTTTGATTTTTTTTAGTTCGGCGGACTCTATGTCCGGCCGGACTCCATGTCCCCCATATGGGGGACTATCCTGTCCTGGGGGGTATGGGACAGAAAGTGGGGGACTAATCACTGTTTGGATTAGATGATGAAATGACCATTTTGACCCTCTACTATTTAATTATGTATTATATTTAATAAAATTCAATAAAATTTAAATGTCTCAATTTAAAAATAAAATAATTTTATTTAACTTTTTATTGATGTTTTATTTATTTAATTTTTTGAAATAATTTTTTATGGATATTTTATTGATGTTTTATTTTAAAATTTTGTTTATGTTTTATTTAATTTCATTATTTAAATTTAATAGATGTTTTATTTAATTTCATTTTTTGATTATTATTTTTTTAAAAAAAATTTATTTAAAATCTTAATTAAAAAAAATAATATATATTTTTATTGATATTTTATTTATTTATTTTTTTAAAAAAAAATAAATTTAGTTAATTGTGTAAAAAATAAAATAAAATAATTTTTTATTTAATCTAACTAAAAATAATTAAAATATTAAAGATATGTTTAATATTGCTATTACTTAGTAAACAATTAAAAAATGGTAAAATAGTCATTTGTTCATTTATTCTATCCAGTCCGTCCAACCAAACGTTGGATTTACTAAAAATAGTCCGGGAGATTCACAGTCCGGACATCTAATCTCATGAAAAAACAAACACAGGATACATATCCAATCCAACCAAATAGTCCGGGGGATTCCAATCCCAGGACTCAAGTCCGATGGATTCTAATCCCCCCTTTTCCAGTCTGTCCAATCAAACACACCCTATAAGTACTGGGATAATGTCTATGTAACGAATATTGGTTGGTTTTGGGGTGCCACATGATCATGTCCCACACTAATCACAATTTACCATGTCCCTCATGTTTATAAATCACCAATACAAACAAACACCATGTGTTGGTGTTCCAAAATCAACCAATAACTTCTTCTATGTAAGAGTTTCCTATGTAAATTTCACCCTTTATTTTGGGCTATACCTAGCAAAACTACTTGTACATTTACATTTAAAAGTTGTCTTTGGATTCATTGTCCGATTTCTACACTCTGTTCACTTCATGAATTTAAGTAAAAATTTAAAAAGGAAACTAAAAAAGAGAGGTAAAATATTAGTGAAATATAATTATAATTCACATTTTTTTTTCTTTTTTTCTTTTTAAATCTCTATCCAAATTCACGGACTAAACACAATTTTATAAAATTTCTATTTTATCATATGATCATAGTCGAAAAGATTTGTTGTAAGATAAAAACAAAATTTTGAATAGGGGTATGAAGTTTCAAATTCATTCTGTGTCCAATGATTTATTGTGTGATAAACAGGAGAAAATTTTGAAAGAGAAATGAGATAGAGAATCCCAAAACATTAATCCGATTCTCTATCTCATTTTTATCTTTATATGGCAAAATTTTATTTTATCATACAATGGTAGGAAAAAAACTTATTGTGTAATAAAGATAAGATTTTGAATAGGAGTACAAAGTTCTAAATTTCTCCTTTTTCATGACTTATTGTGTGATAAAAGAGAAGACTTTGAAGGAAAAATGCAAAAGAATCCCTAGACATGAATCGAATTCTCTATCTCATTTGTCTTTATGTCTCCAATTTTTACTTTTTTATATGATCGTAGTCGAAAAGATTAAGTGTTTAATAAAGGCGAGATTTTACTGTGAGATAATAGAGAAGATTTTAAAGAAAAAATGAGAGAGAATCTCTTGACATTAATCGGATTCTCTACGTCATTTATTTTTATGTCTTAAATTTTTATTTTATTATAGAAACAACTTATTGTGTGATCAACACAAGATTTTGATTAGAACTATGAAATTTCAAATTTCTTTTTTATTATACGATTTATGAATCTGGGGTTGGTGCTATTTTTTTTTATAGGCACAACGCTATTTATTTTAATAATTTAAACAATTCATAGTATAGAGTTTGTTGAGTTGATCATCTATAAAAAAATTCAAATTAATTAGACATATGTAACCCACAACTAGACCATGTTTATGTTTAGTAAAAATAAACAGTTAACATGATTTTCATAATTTTTAAGATTATTATTTAGCTTGATCATGAGATTATACTTATCCAATTAAATTCATTTTTTCATACGAACGATATACTTAACAAATCCTATAATATGAATAATTCAAATTATTAAAATATAATTTGAATAAATTTCACAAGGTTTTGATAACACGGTAATGCCACAGCAGTCATCCCAAATTTATCATTTATGTAATTAAAAAAAAAAGAAGGATTTTTAAAAAAATGAGACAGAAAATCCGGTGACGTAACTATGTAGATGTCCAACATTCCTGTGTTGTCAATCCAGGTGTTCCAAAACTGGACTGCAATAAGTGAGGCAGAGACTTACAAATGGTCCCCCCAAAAATTTTAGAAATTTTAAATATTTTACTAAATATCTCACATAAATGTCAAATTCATACCATGTAAATTTCATCCCTATATAACATATTCAGTAAAATATTTAGAATCTTTAGCATTATTCATGGTCCCCTACACCCCATTGCCAGTGGGATTGAGAATTGAGAACCAAACAACTTCCCTTTGAGCTATTTCCATTTGTCACTCCCATGTTTTGTTTTTGACTCATTATCCATGGATAATAATTTTTTTATTTAAACTTTTTTTTTTTTTCCACTAGGTTACTCGTCACGAAAAATATTTAAGATCCATAAAAGACTTTTTACAATTTGATCCATAATAATATGTTATAATACATTTTAATTTTTGATTTGTCACATAATCAATTGTGTGGAACCTATATCTCTTGCCATTTTACTGTGGATGAATTTAGGAGTCCAATTTGTGAGTTTCTAAGCATACTCAGCTTGTCACTGATGTCAAAATTTGCATCAAATAGGGAAAAAAAAAATGATATTACATTTTGGTTGAAACAATGAGAAAATAATGTCATTTTTATGGTATAGCGCAAATCCTTTGTGTGTATGGTGCAAGTCTTTGTTGTGTATGGTGTAAATTTTTTTTTTTATATGTAGTGTAATTATTTTAAAACTGTCCTACATATTTATAATTTTTCTAAAAAAATATATCAATTGGGTGAAATGGAGAGGGAAAATTAATGTAACCCACCCTGAATAATTAGGATGTGATTCTTTTAGGGAGGTTAAGGACTACGAATTACATTTGCAATTTTTAACTATGAGCAAATTCTATTTTTGAAACTATTGTTTCATTTGTTTGAGAAAAAAACATAATTTAAAATACATTTTTCATCATAATTTTTGGCATTTGGTATGAAAAAAAAAGAAAAATATTTTTCATAATTAATGGAAAACAAACTCATTTGAGAGAAAGTATTTTTCACTTTTAAAAAATAAAAAACATTTTCAAACAAAAGTCTTACCAGTGCAATTATTTTAAGTCTTTGTTGTATGGATGTTTGGGAAGTAAGTTTTTATGTAGATCATTTTAGTTGTAGGATATTATTTGGATTTTTTTTTTTTTTTTTTTTTGTTTGGAAAGATGGTTGGGTTTTTTTGTGGTTGGATATGATATTTGTAAGAGAAAAAGTGAAATAATTATGAGGTTTGATGTGGTATTTAGTTTGGATTTTTTTTTTTTTTTTTTGATTTTGTAACTAATTTGTCTTTTAGTGAAAAAAAAGCCTAAAATCTAACTTCTCAAACACCCATGTAAAGGTTGTACAAAAAAATATTCTATCTGTAGCACAGTTATTTTAAAATTGTCCTACTTGTTTACAATTTTTCTTAAAAAATATATCAATTGGGTGAAATAAATAGGAAAAATTAATGTAACCAACCCTGAATAATTAGGATGAGATTCTTTTAGGGAGGTTAAGGGGAAAAAGGTTAAGGACTACGAATTACATTTGAAATTTTTAACTATGAGCAAATTCTATTTTTGACACTATTGTTTCAATTGTTTGAAAAAAAAAAAAAAAAACATAATTTAAAATACATTTTTCATAATTTTTGGCATTTGGTATGGGAAAAAAGGAAAATTGTTTTTCATAATTAATGAAAAGCAAACTCATTTGGGAGAAAGTATTTTCCACTTTTAAAAAATAAAAAATATTTTCAAACAGAAGTCAAGCAAATTAGAGAAGAGTTGGGTTTTAACTTGGGGTCATAGTTTCTTTATTAATTAATTTCAATTTTCTTGTAGCCAAACAAGCACTAACATGAGATATTTAGATTTAAGGCAATTGCCAATTAAAGTAAGGAAAATTATTGATGAATTCTATTTAGAAGTGTTTTAATTCTAGAAGTTCATGAAGAAATTTTTTAACCCATTTAGTCCCATGCATGTATAGTTTTATTCCATAAAGTCTTTTTTCTTGATTTACACTATTTTTTTGGACACTTATGCCCTTATATTTAATTTTGCTACCCTTATACATATTTTTTGAACGGTTAGTAATTTTATGATATGAACATTCATATTTTAAAATTCACATTGGTAGGAATGTAAAATTGACTCATGGATGGCTCGAAACCCGTCTGCGAGCCGGGGCAGGCCCGTTGACAATGTGAATATTCATATTGACATGTTAACATTCACATTAATAGAAGTGTAAAATTGACTCGCGTCCCGTGGTGGCACGAAACCCGCCCGCGGCCCATGGGCGGCCCGGGGCGGGCCCGGTCCGGGTTGTTGACAATGTGAATATTCACGTTGACATATTAACATTCACATTGATAAAAGTATAAAATTGATCCGTGGCCCGGGGCGGGCCCCGCCCGGCCCGTTGAAAATGTGAATATTCACATTGACATGTTAACATTCACATTGATAAGAGTATAAAATTAGTCAGCGTCCCAAGGGCGGCCAAAAGCCCGCTCGCAACCCGGGGCGAGCCCGGCCTGGCCCGTTGACAATGTGAATTTTCACATTGACATGTTAACATTCACATTGATAGGAGTGTAAGATTAGCCGCGTACCCCATGGCTACCCGAAACCCGTCCACGGCCCGTGGGCTGCCCGGGGTGGGCCCGGCCCGTTGACAATATGTGAATATTCACATTGACATGTTAATATTCATATTGATAAGAGTATAAAATTGGCCCGCGCCCCGTGGCTGCCCAAAACCCGCCCCACGTGGCGGCAGGGCGAGCAAGTTGTTGACAATGTGAATATTCACATTGACATGTTAAAATTCACATTGATAAGAGTATAAAATTGGCCCGTGTCCCGTGGCTGCTCAAAACTCGTCCACAGCCCGTGGGCGGCCCGGGGCGGGCCTGGCCCAGCTTATTGACAATGTGAATATTCACATGGACATATTAATATTCACATTAATAAGAGTATAAAATTGGCCCGCAGTCCATGGGCGGCTAAAAGCCCGCTCGCAGCCTGGGGCAGGCCCGGCCCGGCCCATTGACAATGTGAATAGTCACATTGACATGTTAACATTCACATTAATAAGAGTGTAAAATTGGCCTGCAGCCTGTGGACGGCCCGAAGCCCGACCGAAGCCCAATCGCAGCCCAATGCGGGCTTGGCTCGACTCGTGATAATGTGAATATTCACATTAACATGTTAACATTAACATTGATAGGAGTGTAAAATTTGCACGCTGCTCGAAGCTCACCCGCAGCCCTGGGTAGGCCCAGCCCGGCCTATTGACAATGTGAATATTCACATTGACATGTTAACATGCACATTGATAGGAATGTAGAATTGGCCCGCCGCCTGTGGCTCGAGCCCACGGCCTAGAAGCGGGCGTTGCTTGGTCCGAGCATGTCCGAGACCTTAGACTAGGGCCTAGGCCATCACTTTGAAGCCCGGCCTGGCCCATCGGCCCGCTTTAAGGCCCATTCAATGCTCGGTCTGAGGCCCAGCCCGCCTGAGGCACAATGTCTTTTTTTGTGGAAAATAATAAAATTTTGGTAGAAAAAATTTTAAAAAATTAAAAAAAATGGCCAGGCTCACCCAAGCCCGGCCTAAGCTCGAGCCTAGGCCTAGGCCTACCGACCCGACCCGAGGCTGTCGTCTTCGGGCCGTGGACCAATTTTACACTCCTATCAATGTGAATGTTAATATGTCAATGTGAATATTCACATTATCAACGGGCTGGGCCCGTCTCGGCAACGGGCAGGCTTTGGGCCGCGCACAGGCCGCGGGCCAATTTTACAGTCCTATCAATGTGAATGTTAATATGTCAATGTAAATATTCACATTGTCACGGATCAGACCGGGCTCGCCCCAGGCCGCCCACAGGCCGCGGGCTAATTTTACACTCCTATCAATGTGAATGTTAACATGTCAATGTGAATATTCACATTGTACATAGGTCGGGCCCCTACACATTAACGATATGAACATTCACATTGACAGTGTGAACATTCACATTAGGGGTATTTTGGTAATTATGTCACCGATAGGACTTATTGAAACATAAGAAAATAATATGAACTAAATAGAACATAAGTAGATGAAAAGGATATTTTGGTCTTCTTATCTCAAATAGGACCTAATGGAATAGTCAAAAAGAATATGGATTGGATAGAACATAAGTAATTAAAGATGGATTTATGGAAAAAGCTCCCATTAAAGTAATATCCTTTTTTTTTTTAATTTTAATTTTAGGAAAAATATCTAGTAATTCAGATTTTTCTTACAAATTTTTTATCTAGTCTTATTAACACTATGTTACATGTCAGCTCTTTAGAAGACCACTCAAATCTCGACAAGTGATGATGTGGTTGATCCAAGGGAGGAGGCAGACCTACGCTTCCAACACCTTTTTTCGATCTCGGAACTCGTTGGTGGTACCTGCAAAAAGGTTCGAGGGGAATGGGAGTCTCCTAACAGACCCTCCGACGATCAAGTTAGAACAAAAGAGATTGACTGTGTAGAAAGAGAGAGAAGAAGAATGATGAACTTAACCTTTGATGTATCTTGGAAACTTCCTTATATCTTTTGCTCATTATTTCCTTGTCCACTCTGACTTGTCGCATTAGCCGAAAGTCTATACTCTAGCTTATATTGTTCACAGTGAGGCTGCCTGTTTCAACGTGAAGGCGTTGTCGCATCTAAAGCTGTGGGAGACTTATTAATGGCTGATGTGTGGCGCAATAACTTTGTAGGATCTTTGTCTGCTTGCGTGGCTAGTTCCATACTTAACAAGTGTTTAGATGTCATTGGTCCCTAGTTCAACATTGGATTCTCAAGAGTGCTGGGCTTTAGTACTTGAATCGTGAATTGGGTTATAAGTCATGGGTCACAACCCTTTTGTGGGTCCACTGATGTCAACAAGTGATCAATTTGCATCGGGAGGGCAAGTGTACTGCCTCCGTTTGGGAAGTGAGTTAGCTTTTTGGCTTTTTAGCCAGGCTAAAAGTTTAGTTTGGGAAGAACTTTTTGACTTTTTTGGCTTTTATTTTTTTGTGAGAGAATCGTGTAATGATTATGGGTTGGATGTGATGTTTTGTTTATTATGGCTAAAATAGTCTATTTTGTCTTTTATGGCTAAAATAACCCCAAACCTCCATGCTCCGTATTGGAGAGATAAGAATCATAGGATTGATTTCATGTGTTAATTAGAGAATCAACAAAAAAAATGTCTTGAAAAAAAATAAAAGTAGAATTTATTAAAAAAATTATATATATATATATTTTTTATGGTTTGTTCTTTGCATGGAATTTGTTAACAAGTGTGAGAGCATCCCTATCTCAAACCCTTAAATCATTTCCTTACCTATTTTAAGAGATTGAAACTCCCTTATATCACCCATCAGCTCTTATATAAACTAATCTAAATTAATATTTGTTACAGTGACTCCCTATTTGTAGGGAGTCACTGTAACTTCTTTATGTATATATATATATATATATACACATTTGTTTTGCTTTGTTTAGGGATTGCAATACATATTTATGATTTTTATTTTTACTTTTTTTATAATTAAAAATTATATTTTAATAGAATAGAGAAAAAATAAAGAGTTTGTTAATAGAATAGAAAAAGAATATGAAATCCGTTGGAAAAAATAAAAGAAAAATTAATTCTTAAAATAAAAAATAATTTTTTAATAATATTTTAAAGTAAAATACAAATAAGTTATGAGTGTTTTGGAAAGTTGGTAAAAAATTAATTTTTTGACTTTTTAAATCTATTTTATCTTTTTGTGAGTAAAAAATGTGAAAAGTAATATGATCTAAAATTAATAAAAAAATTAAAAGTTAACTTTTTTTTAACCCTTCCAAAAGACCCCTTAGTAAGAATGCTCTGATAATGCTAGGCCTTATTTGGAAACAGACTAATTTAGTAATATTTTGAATATTTGACTAAAATATGAGTTAAAAAAATTAATATGTTTGGGATAATTTTTTAATTTTTTACGAAAAGATGTGTAAAAAGTTTAAAAAAAATAAAATCTTTAATTTTTTAGTATAAATTATTAATTTTTTAATTTTTTAATTAAATCGACTAGTCCCAAACGAGTCCTATGTCGGTCTTTATCTAAAGTTGTTTATTTGTACAAGATTGTGCTGTTCAAGCTGGACGTGTTCAAATTGAAATTAGCAGGTGTGTCATATCATATGATTAATCAATGTTAAAGTGGACTCAAAAAATTAACACATTAGTGCTTAACACGTTAGTTAGTTTGCTGCGGCTACTTATCTTGTACCCCCATTTTCATTGTATAAAGATTATAAATAAAAACGAAAGGAAAATGGGAACGCCACCCACCTCCACACACACACACACACACACACACACACACACAAACAAAAACAAAAACAAAACAAAACAAAAAAAAAAAAAAAAAAAGGGGGAAAGGAAAAAGTAAACTACACTATTATCACTACATTTAGAAAAAATAAAAAATAAATCTCATAAATTTGATACAATCATATTATTTTTTAATAAGAATAAAATGATTAAAATTAATGTAAATGGCAAGTAAATACAAGAATAAATAAGAAAAAGTATGTATTCCAATGAAAAAGAAAAAAATATCATTTTTTCATTCATATAAATAACAAATTACTAATGAAAAGGAATTACGTGTTATGTGAATTATAGGTGTTTAATGTAATTATGTACAATTTATGGAGTTCATTGTCTTTTTTCTTTTCTTTTTTTAAAATTTTTTTTAAGAGAAGTTAGTGTAATTAACTTGAAAAAAAAAAAAAAAAAAAAAACTAAACAAATAGATATTTTCTACAAAATTATTGTATTGGGCCAATCATTTAAGGGGAAGAAAAAAAGATAAAAAAGAAAAAAGAAAAAAAAGAAAAAAGCCTATCACTAATTGTAGTATTTACATGGAATGTGTAAAAGTTGAGCTGGGATTTTAATTTTTTTTTGTCATTTTGTATATCTTATTGACAGCCCAATAAATTGTAATTGGTATAAAATAATCATTTAAAATTAATATTATTGATGAATTGTAATTGGTATAAAATATTCTTTTAAAATTAATATTATTGAATCATTATGTATATAAATTTCGTACAATTTGTTTTGATTGTGTATGTGGCGTAGGCGGGAATTCAGTGGATAGGAGACACAAATTAATGATAATATTAATTTATTTATTTTTTCATAATAAACAATAATGAGATATTACTAAACTTAAATATTACGAGTTTATTTGAATAAATATGAATTTTAAATTAAAGAATTTGAGATTAAATTTTATACAAATATTGGAGAGTAACTATTTTATAAGTGGATTGAAAATTTAAAAGAAAAGATAAGTTGAGATAGAAATGATATATTTTAGTAGATAAATTTTATAAAACATACAGCAAAAAAAGGCCCCGTTTGTTTTTGGGTGTAGAGGGTAGAATAAGATTAGGATAGAGGTAGGACCTATTTAGTATTGTGTTTGTTTGTAGAGTTGGGGGAGAGATTAGAATAGAAGAGGAGATTAAAGGGGGATTGGGATGGAGGAGGTGGAGGTGGAAGTTGAGGTGGTATTAGAAAAATAGTGAGGGGACTAGAAATTTTTTTATTTTTTTATATGTTGGACATTTTTTTTGAACATTAATGTTTAATTTTTTGTATTTTTTTATTTGTTTTATTATTTTATATAAAAATAATTTAACAATTCCTACAATAATAACTATCATCAAAACAAACACATTTTACTTAATCCTCTTATTATCAATTCTCTCACTAACAATCCCCTTACTATTAATCCCCTCACTATGAATCTGCTCCATTATACCTCTGAAAACAAACGGGCCCAAAGTATCTATCATATGTCGCAATTATGATCTTCGTGGTCTTTAGTTATGACACATTATAGTCTTAGATATAATTTAGTTATAATTTCTTGTAGTTGTTATTTTAGTTATGACTATATATCAAGTAATAGTACTCATTTTGATATTAATTATGACCTATTGTAATTTTTTTATTTTTTTATTTTTTATAATTGAAGATATGTTGTTTGATTATAATTTATATTATGAATAGAAAGAAACACATGGAGGATAAACTCCACATGTCAAAAGTAACTAACAATCTAATAAATTTCATATCTTCATTGAAATTAATTATGTTGTATATCAATAAAGATAGACATCGCAATTATATTGAAATTTTTGTAAATAATAATATGACTTATCATAATTTTTTTTATTTTCAATCAAAATATTAATTATTGTTTTCATAATTTTAAAATGTCATTGACATTTCATTTTAAATGATATTTTTATAAATTTTTTTATTTAAAATATTTTTTATATATATATTTTTTTTTAAAAAAATTCCAAAACCCAAAGAGCACGTGCCCCCTAGGCCTAAGGTGCCTCTACCACTGTGGATATGTTTTTGTAAAATAAATAAATAACAAGTTACCCTTGACTTTCCATACAAGACATTTGTGGGTATTTGAAAAGTGATTTTTTTTTTTTTTTTTTGTAAGTTTTTTTAGTTATAGGATATTATTAGAGAAATGTTTTTTTGTGTTTAGGAAGATAGTTGAGTTTTTTTTTTTTTGTGATTGGATGTAATATTTGTGAGAGAAAAAATAAAATAATTATAAAATTTGATGTAATATTTTATTTAGATTTATTTTTTTTAATTTTGTGACCAATTTATCTTTTAATAAAAAAAATCAAAAAATTTCCTTCCAAACCCAACACAGCAAAAAACTGCGTTTTGGCTGCAAGCTCAACGCCGGACGCTTGCTTTTTTGGCTAAACGGATTTGGGATTGTGGTTATAAGACAAAAGAATAAAATTATGAAACTACCCTCTATAGTGGAAAATGAGTTGCATTTTGGTGAAAATGTGTATTTTCTAAATTGAATGGGGTATTTTGGTCAATTGACGTTAAGAATAATGATATGACAACATAAATAAATATTAAGTAAAAAAGACAAAAAGTAATTTTTACTAACTTTTTAAATGATTTTATAAAAAAGTCAAAAAATTTGATTAAAAGTTAAAAAATAATTTTTTATCATTTTTTTCAAAACATCTCATTATCTTGCATCTCTCCATCTCAAAAATTTGAAAAATAATTAAGATCATTAAAAATAATACTCTAATAACATCATTAATAATGTGACAGTGGACGGGACTCATTACCTATGCCTATGCCTTTCTTTTTCTTTTTTTTTTTTGACATTCTCAATATATTATTGCTATTAATAATTTTTTTTTAGTGATAAAAAATTTTCCGCCGCTCAATTAAAGAAAACAAAACCTGCAGCCCATATTGTTATTTATATCCTTTTACCAAATTTTATAGTAAATTAATTTTGAAAATTTAAGTGATTAACAACCTGTCAGATCAAGTTGGTTGGTCTTTCAAAATTTTAAATTAAAAGGTTTCAACTTTCTTTTTTGTCATCCGTAAGCGAAAAAAAAAAAAAAAAAAAAAAGATAAGATAGATAAATGATCCAACCAAAAACAACAATGGTAGGGGGCCAAATTTTGTGGCTCAAAAGTGGCTTAAATGGTCAAAACGACGTCGTTTTGAGCACAAAACAACATTCAAATGGCCAAAACGACGTCGTTTTGGTCATTTGAGCCACTTTTGAACCACAAAATTAAGGCCCCCAAACATTTTTCAACCAAAAATAAAGGTACAATTCACTTAATTATAATAGTGATAAGGCCCCTTTTGGCAATTAATACGGCATGAAAAACAATAAAAAAAGAAATTAACTTTTAGTCAATAAAGTAAATAAGTAAATCAATCTTTGGTCTAAACTTTGCCACTTTAAATCAGATTTTGATGTGATTTGGTATGTAAATGGGACCAAGTAGCATAATATTTTAGTGGGGCTAATCATTTTGTGATGAAATTGTGGTCTCACCATTAATTTCTTTTTTTTTCGCCTCAGTATATTGTGTGGCCCATTTGGATACCATTTTCTTTGATAGAAGAATTCTCCTCCATTTCACACTTGTGCTCTGTGTGTTTGGGGGAAATCCTGGGATGTTGAAAAATGATCATAGACGTGACCTGCCTCTCATGCACAAAAAGTAGGAGTTTAAAGTCTTAGTAACATTAAGGGATTGTTTGCGATGTTTTAAATAAGTTTATTTTTTAATTTTTTATGAAGTATGAGTTGAATATGGATTGGATTTGAAGTAATGTGATAAAGAGATGATTTGACTTAAATAAGATAATATGACTTAAATAAAATAATGATTTTTTAATTTTTTAATTTTTTAAAAATACCAAACTAGGCCTAATAAAAGGTTCATTTAGTTTCTATCTGTACAATCAATCATCCATTGCAGCTACCACTTTTGGACGTTTCGGCTTTCTATTTTCATGGAATTTTGATTGACAATCTCCAAAGACGTTGGGCATGTTTGCTTTATCGCTCAAAAACATGTTTTTGGAAAAAAAATTTCAAAAATATGTTTGGTTAAAAAATTTTAGAAATTTTTTTTTTTCAAAATCATTTCCTTCTTTACTACATATATTAATTAATTACTTTTTTTTTCTCTTATTCTCAATCACTTTTTATCTCACACCTATCTATTCAATTACTTAAAATATCAAATCATTGTAAACTCCACAACTCCAAAATTACTTCTAAAATATACAATTAAATAAATTTTTAAATAATATCTTAAAATACAAACTAAACAAGGTGGTTGTTGCTAGATAAGTAACTTTCCCATAAATAATGATAAAAAAAAAAAAAAATTTTAAGAATCTCTGCAGATCCATGTAAAAAGATTTTACCTTCAATTCTTTGAGAAAATCCATTATATCCCTTTGGTTATATCAACAATGGCTCTACAAAACTATAAAAGGTAATATGATAATTTTTCACTAAAAACAAAAGTTTAAAAAGACTAACAAAACATTTTTCATAAAAATAATAAATAAATAAATAAATAAATTACATGACAGTGGGAAATGAAAAATAAATTTATCAAAAGGTAAGAGATGATATAACTTTTGCTGTGATTTCATCAAAAAAAAAAAAAAAAAAAAGTTACAATAATGATTTATCCCACTAATTTGGGAGCTCTAATTGAGCATTAATAAGGTGAAAATTCAAAAAAAAAAAAAAAAAAAAAAAAACTAAGGCCAAAACATTACATTAATGAATAGGACCCACCCCCTAGAGCTCCCAGACATTTTGGAAAAAGCTATCCTCATTCATATGTTTGTAATTATTTTTTTTAATCTTTTACATTGAATTATAATTTTTTCAAAAACAATTGACAAACCCCACGGATAATGGGATTAGTAAAGGGTTGTAGCTCGGCTCTTTCGCGCCCCCTTTCGGAAGGTTCGAAAGAAAAGTCTAACAGTTTGGACTCCCGTGGTTCTAAATCTAATCTCACAAGTGCAATGAGAAACTGATAAATACCAAAGAGTCCAAATCTGGCAAATCGTTTTAGAAAATCGATTTTAGAATAAAAAATGTTAAAATTGGACTGTTTTGCCAAATACAGAGTCGCCACATAAATATTTTATTTTAGAGAAATTTAGGAAATCCATAACTCATGCCAAAGGCCACGTGTCCCTCATCACCAAAGTTGCCTCAGGTTGGGAACTTAGGCACGAGAGGGGAAGGTTTGTTCATTAGCTACTACAGTTCGGACTCAATGTCACGGTTCTGAATTTAATCTCGCAAAGTGTAATGCAAGACCAATAAATCACCAAAGAGTCTAAATCCGGCAAATCGTTTTGGAAAACTGATTTTTGTAAAGAAGTGCCAAACATGGACTGCTTTGCCAGATACAGAGTCGCCACCTAAATATTTTATTTTGGGAGAATTTAGGAAACCCTGACTCTTGCCTAAGGCCATGTGTCCGTCATCACCAAAGTTGCCTCGGCTCGGGAACTTGGGTACGAGAGAGGAAGGTCATGCAATGAGCACCCCCGCTCGCCCGATCAAAGATCGGCCTTTATTAACATGATATTTTGTTTTTGAAAACACATGTGTTCTTATTCCGGTTATTAGCTAGCTTTACTATGTGATGCGCACAACACACAAGTATAGACTAGATCGCCTAAATTGGAACAAAACATCTCATGTTTGTTTGAAAATGGTTTGAATGTGCTACTCGCAAGTAGGCTAAGACGTGGATTTGCCACCATCGAGTGGGCTTAGAAAAACATGATTTTGCCACTCTCAAGTGGGCTTAAAACTCGCATTTCAATGAATTGTTCCAATTCAAGCAATCCAACCTTCATCCACAGGCATTCATGCAGTTAAACATTTAAGCAGTTAGCCTCATGGCAAGCATACTAAACATGGCAGCACTAACACACATGCAAGATGCTAAAGCGTAAAATACTTACAGTGTACTCCGAACCAAAACAACAACTAGTTAGTAATCAATGTATGATCCTAGTTTATGTTAAGATGGCTAATGCAACACATGCAAAATGTAACTAGAAATAGGCTCGGCTATTCTAAAATGGCATGTGAAATGCAACTTGATAATTATGTATTCAAATCGGTATTGAAATACAATGCAGTTTGTATGATGCGTCGATGAATGAATGCAAACATGCAAGCATAAGGATGCTAATCAAAACATGACCTAGAACTAACCATCGTAAGCGGTTAAGTAAAAGGGAGAAAGACGTGGGGTTGGAAGACATTCACACACTCACACACACTTATTACAAAATTCGCCCTCTCGACGGAGGTGCGAATGAATAATACAAACCAACTAATTAACTAACTATCCTAGCTAATTAATTATTACAAAACCTTAACTAATTAAGCAAATTAATTAAATTACAAAACCAGCCAAGTATGAAACTAAAATAGGCTGCCACAGCTTTGCCTTGGAACGATGAATGATGCATGTTCGGTCACCTCGCTCGGAAATCCGTTGCCATGCCTCATGTTGCCTCTATTTGCACTGTTTTTGACTTCTGAAAACTGTGAAAATTTCTGTGATGCTTCTGAACGACCTCATAGATATGCTGCGAGGCCATCGGCCAAGAGGTAAGGCCATCGGCCAATATATGAAGGTCATCGACCATTTTTGAGTCCATCGGCCAAGTATTGTTAGCCGATCGGCCATCTCTTCCTACAAACTGCTCCTTTTGCTGTAGCAGAGTATAAACAGAGGCATGACAATACATTTGCAAGAAAATGTTGTGCAACTACACCCCTTTTCATATTTGAAACTCAAAGGAGTGTAGTGCCCGACTCTCGAGCCATCGATCACGCATTTCGATGCATGATGGCCAAAAAGGCCGAGTTGCACAAATCAATATGGAATGAATGCACAAAAACACATGAGTGCCTTAAACTCTATCATATTTGATCAAGAGTGTCGGCGACCGAGGATTGAGGCACGTTTCATCACTTCAAGTATGAAACATCCCTCGTTCCTCGTGTCTGGCTTAACACCCAAGCCAAACACAATGCAACGCATGCGACATGGAGATGCTATGCAATGCAACAAAAGCATGCCAAATGCAATGTAACAAATATGCAACAATGTCATGCAACCTAAACATGCAAACATGCAATGTACCAAGCATACAAAATGCAATGCAACCTAGTCATGCAAGCAAAGCTAATGCAACATGAGTATGCCAACAACAATGTCATGCAATGCAACTAGCATACAACAACATACAAAGACAAGCATATTAAACCAATGTAATGCATGCATAATTAACTTAACATAGCAACACAAATATGCAAATATGAGGTCATATACCAAGCATGCAACAACATGCAAACCACATACTCAATGAACTTAAACTAAAAATGGACAGACCTCAGCCATGCCCAAATCAGCGGCCAAAATGCTATGGAAATGAAGTACAAAAGCACATGCAAGCATGCACACACTTTGGTTCATAAACAAGGCATGAAGATAACAACTCCCGCGCATGAGCAATGAGTGAAAAACATGGATATGTAACAATACTATAGGCCCTAAAATCATGCATGGAATGATGCCAAACCACCCCAACAATGCAAGTATGGCATGCAAGAAAGCTCAAAGCTTGAAACTAGCAAAGAGACTTACACCATGACCATACAAAGCAAGCCCCACAGGGCCAAGGGCAACCAAAATAGTCCCAAGGCAGGTCAATACAAGACCAAAAGCATGCTTGAACCTAGCCAACACAAGCTAGAACAAAAGACCAAAAGCATAAAGCATGCAAGGCTAACAAAGGGGTGTTACACTACACCTATTAAAACCAAACATGGCATGACTTAACCAATAAAAATCAGAGTTATGGCATGTAAAAATAAGCCCAAAAACCCACTGAGATGGCATCCTAAAGACCCAAGCACAGAGGCATGCACAATGCACACTCTTAAGGCATAAAATACCAACTCTCCTAAGCATTAAAAGAGTGACAAGCACAAGTGTATAACTATGAAATATGCACTGAAATATCATTTCAAATGATGCCAAATCATGAGAATCATGTAAGCAATGCATTCTAATGGACTTGATACACAAAGCTACCAAGCTAGATTGAACCATGGCTATACAAAACAATGCATGCATGACCAAGAAAACACAAACCAGAGCTCAATTATGGTAAAACATGAGGGAAAGCTTCTTTGAGTTGAGCCAAAACATGCAAGAATGATGGTCCAAACACATGATGCATGTTAAGGCAATAGAGAGGATTGCAAGACAAGTGGATGGTGCATGCAAGAGGCTATTAAACCAACCTTAGACAGAGGTATAACATGGCAAAATAACACCAAATACTTCTTTGAAATGGGGCGAAACATGCTAAGCAAACATGCTACTATTGTGAGCCACTTATACTAGCATACATGACACAAGGAGAGGAGGTGTCCCTCCTATTTAAAACTCAAAACCACCTTTCCACCACGAAAATCCTCTGAATTTCAGTGGTAGAAAAATCATGCAAAAACTAGAACAAGAGCCAAAAGGGTGGCTCAAAACAAGTCCAAACAAAGGCGTAAGAGGAGGTAGACTACCCTCAACACAAAAGTGACCTTAAACAAACATCACAAGCATGAAAAATAAAAAAATTTGTAGTTTAGAGTTAAGCTTAAAACAATATGCAAGTAGGTCTAAAAGCTTAAGCCAAAATAGGGATTAGAAGCTAGAATCTCACCCTTGAAGAACACCTTCAAGAACACAACTCCGGCACTTTTTAGACCAAAACCGGTCCAAAAACACTAAAACCAACTCCTCGACCTCAACAACAAGAGGATGGTGTTCTAGTAGGTGTTTGTGTGCAATAGTGTGAAGAATTTACACTTTTGAGCACAAACAAGGGCAAATGAAGAGAGAGAGATATAGAACTTGTATCTCAATTTTGGAACCTCTGGAAAGGGAGAGGGCCTCCTTCTTATAAATTTCAATTCTCAAGCTTGTTGAACAAGCTTGAGTCTTGATCTAATCTTTTCATACGTGTATGGAGGATGAGAATTATGCTCACCAGCTGTCACAGCTGGCACAAAAATATCTGCAAAAGCTAGTGGAAAGGTCTCGGCCAAGGAATATGGCCAATCGACCAAAATGAGTGCCGATCGGCCAAAATGAGTGCCAATCGGGCACCACTTATGGCCGATGGCAAGGAAACAAGGCCGACAAGCACAAGACTTGGCCGATGGGTTGCAGGGATGGCCAACAAGCCACCCCCTTCTCTCAAAAGCAAAAACACAAGTCCTTGGTCCATAACCAAGCACAAAACAGACAAGTCGGGAGATCCTAAGGCAAGGCGCGCAGCCGAGACTTCTGGGAACTCAAAACAAACACGAGCATGAATGATCATCGAGTGTTCAAACGATGACGTCCAAGTCTTGAGGGCGGTCAAAAATAGGGTGTCTCTGCCCCTCTTTGAGAACTTCGAAAGTCATAAGATAACGGAGTGAATGTCAAAGCCCGAGCGACCCATTTTGATAAAGTAGAAGAGGTCACGAGCGAGTAGGGGCAAGATGCAAATGACATGACCATGCCGAACATAACTTAAGATCATGCAAAGAGAGTTGTAATAAAGCTTAACATACAAAGTATATGCGACATTTTAAGCAAGCGAAAAAGATATAGTAGTCCTACACTGTCCGACAGAAAGGATGTAATCAAATTATGCAATTCTCACTACGTCTCACGCGGAGAAGACCAAAAACGACTACCGAGAATACTGGGTCTCAACACAACATCTCTCGGTAGCACACGCAAGAGAGAAGAGAGCATCTCGGCGTGGCACCGCATGAGAGAAATAGTTGTGCAAGAAAGCAGACATCTAAGCGTGTTAAGCGCTAGAGGAGAGAGATATGTCCAAGCGCATGCCAAATCACGAATGGAGAAGAATGATTAAATTGAGCGGGACTTCTCTTGAATAAGCCGTACATATAGTATGGTCTGGCTTCACCAACTTCAAATAAACCGTACATACAATATCGTACCTGCAAAAGAAAGAAATTCAACAGGTACAATATAGTAGAAACACATGTTCAATCGTTAGATGAAGAAATCATTTCAATATGAGATAAACACGAGCATAACAATGCAAGTAGGGCATGCGCAACAACGCAAATGAAGAGTGCATAACAATGCAACTGAAACAAGCATGATAATGCAAGTAAACATGCGTGACAACGCAAGTAAAGGGATGCATGACAATGCAACATAAGTGTGCGTGACAACGCGGATAAAAAGGTGCATAACAATGCAAGAATGGCATGCGTGATAGCGAGTAAAGGATGCATGACAATGCAACATAAGTGTATGCGTGACAACGCGAATAAAAAGGTGCATAACAATGCAACAATGGCATGCGTGACGACGTGAGTAAAGGGATGCATGACAATGCAAGTAAAACATGCGTGATAACGCAAGTAAGGGGATGTACAACAATGCAACCTAAGTGTGCGCATAACAATGCGATGGAGGGGTGCATGACAATGCAACCTAAGTGTGCGCATAATAATACGAGGGAGGCATGCGTGACAACGCAAGCCAAGGGTGCATAAACACATGTAAGTAAAGCATGCGCGACAAGCATAAGCAATGTGTATAACAAGGAAGGCATAAATACATGTAAGTAAAGCATACGCAACAACGCAAGCAATGTGTAAAGCAAGGAAGACAAGCATGACAATGCGAGAGATGTGCATGACAATGCAAACAAAATGTCTTAACAACGCATACAATGTGTGCATAACAATGCGAAAGAGATGTGCATATTCAATGTAAGCATGACAAAGGCATGTTATTTGTGATGTTGAGATGCAACTTCAAAGCAAGATGAGGCATGCTTAATGCAAGGGCGAAAAGACGTATAACAAGCGCGCTTATTACAAACATGACAAAACATTGTAATGCAAGGTATTCAAAGCAATTTTGAATATTGCAATATACAAAAGAATCTGAAAAAGGATACACCTCGTGCGTGTCGAGTCTTTGCATGGAATACACGGTTCAAGGCCACCATGGATGCCGCTTAAGCTTCAAAAGTGTACTGTCTTGCACTTTCTTGAGTAATTAGGGTACCAATCAACAGGACTGACCCAAACAAGGGCATTGGAGGGGCATCGACCAAATGGGGAAGCCATCGGCCATCCATCGGCCACAAAAGGATCTTATCGGCCAACAATTTAGCCAATCGGCTAACAATTTGGCGATCGTCAAATAAGCGGTCCAGGCGATTTGACATTTTGCCTCGGGTCTTTAAATATAGGGCCTCAAACCCTATTTCCTCACTTTACCTTGGTCGAAAATCCTTGCTCTCTCTTTCTAGGTGATTTTTCTCCCTTCGATCTGAGTTTTTCCTTTGTTTTTGAGCCTCCGCAACTTCGATTCGCGAAAACCTCATTGCTCCAAACACTTTGAATCGAATGAAACGTGATTTCGGTGCCTCATTCTCGATTTCCACTACTTGGGGTTTGTTTCCCCCAAGTTTACCTTTATCTTTGTGCCTTTTCCCACACTCCGACCTTTTCTCCCATTTTTCACCCCTCGGGGTTGACTTTTGGTTGACTTTTTGTATTTTTACCCATTTTTCACACTTTCGACCACTTGTGCACTCTTCTTGAGATGGCGGACGATATTCCACGGGGTGGGACTCCCCCAGAGATGGACACGGACCCTGAGGTCGAGCTCGTACCTCTTAGTGTTCGACCTTTTGACCCGGCGGCATACCGGCCCACGATACACGTACTGCCTCCTGATAGCATCCGTTAGTTTAGGAGCTACGCGCGAGGCACGCCACTGGAGCTGTTGCTACGCGAGCCAGAGTCACACCTATCCTTCGGTACCACTAAGGTACACTCTTCACCTTTTTTATTTTCTACAATGTAGATTGTTCGCTTTGGATAGCGATCTTGTTACATAACAAATAACCCAAACACACTGACACATCACATGCTTAGTTCACCCTGAGCACAATCATACATGATATCTGTGTCGACTTGAGCACATGCACACACACTGCATTTTTATCAATTATGAGCATATTCAAACACTGTATTTCTGACACTGCTTCGCATCTGTTTGTTTTAAACACAGGGAGATTCCCATGCCTTCCGGGGGTATGGGAATACCGTTG
Source organism: Camellia lanceoleosa (assembly GCA_025200525.1). Taxonomy (NCBI): domain Eukaryota; kingdom Viridiplantae; phylum Streptophyta; class Magnoliopsida; order Ericales; family Theaceae; genus Camellia; species Camellia lanceoleosa. The sequence goes on from JANUSC010000213.1 coordinate 377,539, forward strand.
CCCGGGGTTGGTATATGGAGTTGCTCGAAGTGGTTCGCCATGTCGTTGATCAGGCTGGTTTCGGCATTTTCTGCATGGGACTCTCGCGTCTCACTACGAGTAAGCCCCTTCTTGGTGCGCTGGTGGAGAGGTGGTGTGACACCACTGATTCCTTCCACCTTTTCGCAGCGGGAGAGATGACGATGACTCCCTTCAACTTCTCCATGCTCACTGGCATCGGAGTAGGGGGTGATTCGATCCCCTTTGGCACTGATATGGATGAGTGGAACGCTGACCAGATCTTCTTGCTTGGCGCTTGGCCACCTCTCTCCTGACCGGGGTTAAGTGAAGTATTCTTGGTTGAGAACCACTTGAAGTCTGGCCTCTGACTCGTGAGGAGGTGGAAGCGATGCTCGAGATTCATCATGTTTTCTTTGGGCACCACCCTTTTTGCCAATCTACCGAACACAGTTGCCCTATATCTGCTGAGTGCATTGGTGGACGTGAGCAGGATCTGTCACTACGACTGGGGTGGCGCAGGCTTGGCCACACTTTATAGATACATGAGCTTTTCATCCCACATGAGACACACCTTTCGAGAGGCTCTTGGCGAGCACAGGAGGTACACCTTCCTTTCTATTTTCTGATTACGCTTTACACTATCTGTATACCACACACACTGTATACACGCAATCTGTTTTACACTGGTTGTACACGGCACACACTGCACAATACACTTCACACACTGCACAATACACTGCACATCATTCTCTGATTTCTACTTTATCTGCATACTGCCTTACTGATAAGCATGCTCATTGTTGCCTTTTTATGTTCTGTAGTTGTGGGTGTATCCCTACTTTCCGAGGCTTGCCCTAGTACCGGATGTAGAGGTCCCCCTTGCTCTCCCATACTCTCATCGATACGATGTAAGGTGTGAGCGGAGGCCGCGGGAGTCTTTCATGTTCTTCCGCAGATACTTCGATACCATTACCGTAGTAGAGGTATTTCAAACATTCTGATTTATTTAAGCTTCTCTTTGCATTATACTTTCAATAGTAGATAACAAACCGTATATCTTGTCATTTGCGGATCACTGGCGACCTTGAGGCTGCGTTCTGCGGCGGTGAGATCGATATGTGGGTGCTCGGAGGCCTGATTCGAGATTTTCTTTGGAGGGTCTAGTTTGTCGGGCTTGGTATTTTGGAGGCGTTTCTTCGTCGAGCCCGTTGGTTTGCCGGCGAGATAGTCCCGAGGCCGCCTCACCCATCTGAGGGCTCTGAGAGGTACACCCAGGAGGAGATGATGGATTACATGATTGGGACTCGACTTCTTCGAGAGATGAGGCGACTACACCGAGTTCATCCAGACTTATCTCATGTGTCCTTTGACCTGTGCTTGCCGAGTTGAGAGAGAGAGAGGCTGCGGCGTAATAGGAGGAGTAAGTCTGGGATGACTCGGGCGTGGTGAGTGGTTCTGAAAGGAGCGGGAGTTAGTGGCCGAGCGCCCACCACCATGAGAGGACGGGAGGAGACTTACCAGATACCCATCGCTCCTCCTTCGGCTGATCATGAGCTCTTCGGAGTTCGCGGTTCGACCCCGGTATGTACTATACTTTTCATTCTGTACAGTCATTTCATTTCATTTGATATCCCACAGAATATTAATGACTTCAACACTTTTGCAGGCTTCTATCGAGTACACTAGTCAGTCTCTGGAGCTGACAGCCTCGGTGATGGGGATGCTACAGAAGAGCATAGACCTACTGACCATTTATGGTATCCCGGTAAATTCCTTCAACCTCAGTCCCAAAACTTCACATTATGTTCCATACTGATTTGATACATCACATTATCAATACGACACTTGATACATTGCATTCATATACCATTCACGGCACCGATACACTGTAACTCACATACTGCTCATAGCATTACTCATGGCATTCATACACTGCTCACGGCATTGACACACTGTACTCGTCATTCATGCGCTGCTCACAGCATTCACACATTGTATTTGTCATTCATGTGCTGCTCACAACATTTACACATTGTACTTGTACACTGTATTCGGTATTCATACTTGACTTTAACTAGCATAAGCGTCGTTTGCGATTATTCTTTTGAGCCCCATTCGGATACCCGCGGGGGTGCTTGAGACCATCTGTACCTCGAAGCGATGGAAAGCGGGGCGAGGATAGCGATACCTGAAAGCGAACATAGGCGATACGCGCCGAGGGTAGTTCTAGGGAGCCTTCCTCCGATGATGGCGAGTCGATCTGATGAGTCGTCTTAGGATAAAATTTGGAGATGACTCGGATAGCGGAGATGATGGCAGCGATCCTAGATCTTCGTCGAGAAAGAGCGAGGAGGGACTTCCACACTTGAGGCGACTGGCGCCGATCCAGATATTTTGCTGCTTTTTTTTTTTTTTTTTTGCTTTATTTTTCTTTTTTTTACTGGTAGTTTTGCACATTGTACTGCGTCAGGTAGATTTTATGTTTCTTTAAAACTATGTACTTTTGCAAAAGGAAATATAATTGAATGAAACAGCTCTTTTTTGTTGAAAAAGTGTTGCATTTGTACATTCTAAGCATCGCATCGCATCGCATTACATAACAATGTAAATGAGATTGAATTTTGTTTTGAAAACTAAACACTCGAATCGCATTAATCTGGTAGTGAACCAACTAACAACAAAACAACTCGATAAGAAAAACAAAGAACTTGACAAGCTATCCAAATGTAAATACAACTCGATAAGCAAGACAAGAACTAAAGAACACAAAATACAACTCGATAAACAAAAGTACAACAACTCGATAAACAAATTGAAGTAACACAGGCGCGACTTCGCAAAATCATCACCAAAAGGCACTTGAAGTGGAACCAGTCACAAGTTCTCAACATTTTCAACACTTATACAGCTTAGAGAACAAAGGGAGAGGCCATCAGCCAAAGTGAGAGGCCATCGGCCACAAGAAATGGCCATTGGCCAACATTACTAGCCGATTGGCCAAAAAAGATGGTCGGTCGGTACTCTTTTTGGCCGATCGGCCAAAAATGGCAAGCACCTCCAGAATGGTGACACTTGTTTTCCACTCAAAATCTTATCTTCTACAAAAGCCCCAGCTTCATAGTTTTCTCCATTTCAGCTCCGTTTTTGCACCAAATGGAAGCATTTCTTGTCCAAAATCTCACAAATTGGATTGCTAACTTGGATGGCTCGGAAAAGCTAAATTTTCGGGAGCTTCGGCATAAATGCACTATTTACGTTGAGTCGCACCTCGCTGCGTTTTCCGTTCCTTCATGCCACGACAAGGTTTTGGAATCCGGTAACACACGTTTTAGCTTTGGTGGACAAGAGATGTGTCCCACTTTCAAGGATTTCCAAGCTTTAATGGAATCCGGCGCGATGAAGAAATCTTGCCTCAATTCCGCTTGGCTATGTCCAAGCCTTGGGGCGGATGTGTGGGCTTACTTTGCATGGCCTTCGGTCATTGATTCACGACAGAGTGGACATTACGAACTTGATTCGTCGATTTTTCGATGTCGACCGTGGCGATCATCATTAGCGAGGTTATCAGTGACATGCGCTTTGCTTGTGTATGCTATCTCATTTCTTGCTTGCCCCAGGCTTTGGTGGGTTTAACTTTTCGTTTGATTGAGGTCATGAGGACTTAAAGAGGGCAAGAGCTGCATCACCATGATGTTAGATACATTGATGGGTTTGGACGCTTTTCATTGCCAGGAGACGGCTAGATTCGAGGGGAGTCCACTACTATTGCAGGTAATATTTCCCACCCTATCTCACATATATTTCTCACATCACTCGGCCCTCAAGCTCGATTTTTCTCTCAAAACCCTTTTCTCACTTTTTCTCTCAATGTACACCTCTCTATTCTTTAATCTCTCATTTTTCATCCCTCCCCAGATATGGTTGATGGACAAGTTGAGAGTGGTGGACTCATGCCCGGCATATTCAGCTCGCAACTATTTCTTTCGGAGACGTCTAGTTGATGCCTCGGATGAGGGATGGTGGTGCAACTGGATGTGCAGTTTGTCTACTCTCGACATTGCCTGGTGCTGCCCTTGGCTTAATTTACGGCGATGAGCTCTGACATGACCGCCCGGCCAGGATTGATTGATTAACTTGACACACTGTGTCCTTTACTTCCCTTTCGATTCGCCGGTTTGGACATGATTAGATTTGCCCGGAAGAGGGAATAGAGTGCCCTGCTGCGTTTCCGGTCCGAGGCGCACAGCTAGCCCGGTATGCCACAACATGGAGAATGAGAGAGCTTCTAGCCCCCGCTCCCGTTTTCAGTTGCACCCTCTCTGATGAGTGCATAGCTTGGCTTGATGAGGAGGCGTAGATCGGGCCCACTTTGGCATCAGAGGCTTCGACTAACTCTGGAAGGGGACGCAGGAACACCTTATTATGCCTCGAATTTATTTGCTTTAATCAGTACTTTCAAGTTTTCTTTATGAATGTAATAAATAGCAACTTCAATTTGTATTTAAGAGTAGGAGAACTCTGTACTAAAATCAATGTAATTAAAGGTTGTGGGTACTGAAAATTTTCTGTTTGGTCCAAAAATGGTCTAAGTTGTCAAAAGATTAATTTGAGCAAAACCAACTTTCATTAAAACTTTTCAAAACTATTTTCGATATGGATCACAACTGGACATGCCCGAGATCTATCACTGAGATGTACTATCACTGAGATGTACAACCCGGATCGACAAGCTGGAAAGTTGCCCTAATCTGAATAACAACATCTTTGGAGATCCTGGAGCTTCTAAATGTAGAGTAGGCAAAGATGACCAAACATGATCACATGGAAAAAGTTGATCGGGGAAGTGTTTATGGCTGGACTTCAAGATGAAGTTGCCTACGTATCCTAAAGATGGGAATCAAGCCTTACGTAGTTCGGCTCGGGTTCACTCGTGTATTAACATTTTCCTTTTGCGCTCTAACTTTTGCCAAGGCTGCCCTTTTTGGGTTTTCAACCTTGCGAGCTCAATTTTTATTATTTCAAATTTTTCATGCTCTAACTTTTACCTAGGTCGCCCTTTCGGGTTTTCGGCCTAGCGAGCCACTCAGGGAAAGTATTTCTTCAACTTGTCCATGTTGATCGGTTGGGAGAATTCTAGGCCATCTTGGTCCATCAGAACGACAACTCCACCCGACCATATGGACTTAATGATGTAAGGACCAGTCTAATTGGGTCTGAACTTGCCCCTAGGGTCGTGGATGGGAGCTCGGTTGTCTTTGAGCACTAAATCTCATTCTTTCAAATTCCTGGACTTAACCTTCTTGTTGAAAGCCCTGGTGATCCGTCGTTGATAACCCTGAACATGGTACAGTGCTTTCAACCTCCTTTCATCAAAGAGCATGAGTTCTTTGAACCTACTTTGCTGCCAATCTGCCTCAGTTATCTGACACTCAGCCAATACTCGCAATGACAGAACCTCAACTTCGATAGGCAGAATAGCTTCCATCCCATAAACCAAGGAATACAGAGTTGCCCCAGTAAAAGTTCGAATTGAAGTCCGGTAGCCCCACAGAGCAAATGACAGCTTATCGGCGATCCGTGAGTTTCCACCATCTTCTGCAGAATGTGCTTGATGTTCTTGTTGGCGGCCTCAACTGCTCCATTGGTTTGTGGCCGATATGTAGATGACTTATGAAAAGCCACGTTGTACTTCTCCAACAAATCGATCACTTCCTTCTTGAAGTGGGAACCATTATCTGAAATAATCTCGTTCGGGACCCCGTAGCGATAGATGATGTTGTTCCTGATGAACTTAGCAACATGCGATGCCTTCAACACCGCATAAGATTGGGCCTCAACCCACCGTAAAATAGTCTATCGCGACGAGAATGAACACATGCCCATTGGACCCCGAATGTGACCGATCACATCAATCCCCAGTGAAAGCGGCTATGGCGAAGTCATGTTGTCACTTCTCTGGCGGAATGTTCATGAGGTTTGCATGGATTTGACATTTGTGGCATCGCCGGACAAAGCCAATACAATCCTTCTCTATGGTTGACGATAATAACCATCTAAGGATCTTAGAGCTAGCATCACCCGTTCATATGCGCTCCACACTCTCCTCCATGAATGACCTCCATCGGTAACCCGATTCTTGACATCAACACACGGCTTATGCATCCCAAGATGACCTCTCTTATCTGATTTACCCCGCAAACAATGGTGGCGGCCATTCTTGAATTGCCCTCTTATCTTTGGCATTTGCCCCTGGTGGATCGCTTCTTTTTTCCAAGTTCCAAACATTGTAATACCGGGGTTCTCATCTTGTACCTCATCTATGGCGCAATCATTTCGTGGTAGGCACAAATTTGATCAATGATGATCGGACGCATCCGGACTCCAAAAAGGATGTCTACCATAGAAGATAGAGTTGCTAATGAATCTGCGAACCTGTTGTTTTCTCTTAACGGATGGCGAAGTTTAGCTTCTCAAAGCGAGAATCGCAAGTCAATGTCTAGTGATAGATTCTCATCTTTTCTTCTTTAACTTTCTAATCTCCTTTAGCTTGAGATACAACAAGGTTCAAGTCCCGATGACATCCAACCGCTTTGCCCTAGTTCTAGGCGGCTTCCAAACCGACAATACATGCCTCATACTACTGCTCATTGTTGAGACTTTGAGCAGGAGTTTGAATGCTAAAGGTATCTGAGAATTGTCGGTGCTATCAACAACACCCTTATCCCATACCCATATTGGTTTGGCCGCTCGTCAAAGTACATCGTCCAAGTTTCTTCTTCGACATGTAGAATGGCCTCATCTGGGAACAAATACTCAACTGCTTCATCCCCTTCAACTATGTGATCGGCTAGGAACTCTGCTACCGCTCGCCCTTTCACAGAACTTGCCGTCACGTGCCGGATCAAATTCGAAAGTAGAAGCAACCAGCGGGCTAGCCTACTCGTAAGTGCGGTTTCTCGAAGAGATATTTGATGGGATCTAGTCTCGAAACCCGATTCTGAGTGAGCTAACGGTAGTGTCGTAGCTTCCTGGTAGCCCATACCAAGGCCAGACAAGCCTTCTCCAGCAGAGTGTAGTGGGTCTCGTAATCCAGCATTTTCTTGCTCAGGTAGTAGATAGCTCTCTCCACCTTGTCCTCAGACTCCTATGCAAGCATGCAGCCTATTGTAGTTTCAATCTTTGAAGGTCTGAATCAGCGGTTTCCCATTTCGGCGGTGACAACACAGTGGAGTTACGTAAATATTATATCTGTTTAAAATTAGCTTGGCATCGGCCGTCCCATTGGAATTTCTTTCCTTTCTTCAAGAGACCAAAGGGTGGTTCACAAGTTAAGGTTAATTTTGCAATAAACCGTCTTATGAATTGCACTTTACCCAGAAAGCCTCACACCTCCTTTTCAGTCCTCGGTGATGGCATTTCTAAGATGGCCTGGATTTTGGAAGGATCGACCTCGATACCTCTCTGTGTGATCAGAACTGACATTTTCCCTCTTTGTAACACCAAGCGTACGCTTCGAGGATTGGTATGGCAAAACTCTCGATCCGTTGAAAGAATTTACGCAAAGGCGGTGTAGTGGCCCTCTCTTTCCTTGGACACGATAATCATGTAGTCACATACACCTCAACCTCCTTATGGATCATATCGTGCAAAATCGTGGTGCGTGGCCCGTTGATATGTAATGACATTCTTGACCCATTAGCGGCATCACCCTATAACAATAGGTTTCCTCACGAGGTGGTAAGCGGTCTTCTCCGGTCTTCAGGTGCCATCGAGAATCGATTGTGGCGAAAACCCATCCATGAACGAAGCGGCGCATGCCCGGTGATGAAGTCCACTAACTTCGTCGATATCACGACAAAGGAAAGTCGTCCTTGGTGGCTTTGTTCAAATCCACAAGTCCACATATACTGTAGACACCCCATTTTTGTATCCTCAAGACTTGGTTGTGCTTGTAGGTACACCAAGCTGGTTCGATTGCTTTCGCCCGACATTCGTATCCGCAGTGAACGACACGGTTGAGTTTCTGGACCTTGTATCATTTGCCTCATTTTTGGACCTGTTTTGGTCTGTTAGAGTAGCCCTCATAGTTCATTGCCGACCATGGCATGGCTTGCCGACCATGGATTTGCCCTACCGCCCTTAGTGAAACCTGCCGACTATCGGTGTAACTTGTCGGCCATTCTTGATGGCACCCCCTATCTCGGTGGTTTCCAGCAGATCTTTTGAGCAATTTGGATTTTGTTGACTCCCCTCCATACGCGTGTATAGAGGGATAGAAGCCTTAAACTTGTTCAAGAAGCTTTGGCTTTTCATTGTTCTATATAAGGAAGAGTCTTCTTTCTTAGCGGGGTTCTAGGTTTTGAAGAGGAAAAATCGTCTCTATATTGTGTGTATTTTGTGCCTTAGAGTTGGATTTCTTTGCACTTTTGCACTACAACACCTAGATATACACCACCATCCCCCATTCCAGCACTTTGGAAGCCATTTGAAGAGGTTGGAAGCTTAGAATCTTAGACCAAAACCTGCTGGAAAGCTGCTCTTCTAGGGTAAGTGCCTATTTCCCTCAAACTTGCACTTTCTTGATTCATCTATAAGCCTTACTTGCAAGCATTTTTGGACTTTGTCATGAACTGAAAAAGATCATATTTTGAGCTCCTCTACATGTTTGATAGAGGACTCTTTGTTGTTTGAGGCCTCCTCCTACCACTTGTCTCTTTATCCCTCTTTTAGGCCTTTTTCTTGTATAATAGTTTGGCCTTATTTTTGATTATTTTTGTGGCTTGATGTAAACTGTAAAGTGCCTTGTTTTGAGCCCCTCTTAAACTTTGTTGAAGGGCTCTTTGCCATTTGGGGCCATCTTCTGTCCCTTGTCTCTAACCTCTCTTTTAGGGCCATTTTTGCATGATAGATTAGCCCTATTTGTGTTCACTTTTGAGTTTTGTTATAAACTGGAAAGAGTCTTGTTTTGACCTCCTATTTGAGTTTGTTTAAGGTTCCATTTTTGTTTGGAGTCATCTCCTTTTTTGCATGCTTTATTTCTCCACGCTTTGAGCCATACATGTGAGCATTTGTATCGGCCTTGTTTTGGCCTATTAGCCACTGAAATCCAGTGGATTTTCAGTGGCCTTGTTGTGTTCTTGAAGGCCAAAATTAGAAGGGGGTGACCCCCTCTCTTCTTGTCTTGTTTGGTGGCCTTTTGGCCTTCCAAAGACCCCATTTGCATGCCTCTAGGCCTTGTTCGAGCCCTTTTCGTGGGTTTTGGGACCCTCTTGAGCCATTTCGAGTTGGTTTGGTCTTGTTGATTGTCCATCTTGCATGTGCCTAATAATCCCTTGTGTGGCCCTCAAAAGCCCCTCATTTTGGCATGCATTGGCGCATTTCGTGATTATTTGGGCATATTTTGGCTTGTTTAGTTCTTGATTTTGGCTGGTTTGATGAGTTCTTACCTGCTTCATACACTTGCCATGTAAACCATGTTTGTTGGCCAATCTTGCATGCTATGTTAGTCCATCATGCTAGCACCTTTTGGCCATGCTTTGAACTAGAAATATTCATGTTTTGGGGCTACCTTGCTTATGTATTTATGCTTCTTAGTCAAATAATGCATGCTTTGTATAGCTGTAGTGTAATTGACCTTGCAAGCTTTGTGTTCCGGTGATTCACGCATGCTATCTTTGAGACATTTAGATGATTTGGCATCATTTAATGCTTCATTTTAGAGCATGTACCATTGTTAAATTCCCACTTCATCCATGCTTCAAGTGTCTTGGAATGTCGTGCATCATTGCCTAGTTTAAGGCTTAGCTTGTGTGCTTGCATGCCTAGGTATTTGAGCCTTCGTTCCAGCATGTTTAAGTCTTTGTTTAGGCCTAATTAAGCTCTGTCCATGCTTAGTTCATGTGCTCATGCCATGTATTGCATGCCTCCTTTGTATTGCTCTTTGCTAGCTTTCATGACTTAGGACCTTCGCATGCTTTGCTTGTGCTATTTAAATGATTTGGCATCATTTATCATCTCATTTTAGTGCATATAGTGTTGTTACACTTGCACATTTGTCACTTCTTAGGCACTTTTGAGAGTTGCCCTTTTAGGCCTCTTTGATGAACCTTTCGCATTTTGCATGCTTGAGTGTTTTGTGTGGCTTAATTCATCGCTTTGGCTACTAATTTGGACCTAGTTGAGAGTTGTCCATCTTTGGTGTAAGCCCATTTTGCCATGTTATGCATGCTCGTTACATGTAGTATGTTGTTGCATACTAAGCTTAGCTTTACATGCCTTGCATGTTCATATATTCATATTGCATTTTGTCATAGGTTGTTGCCTCATCATGCTTATATGCTTGTTGCATGTTCGGTTTAGTTGCATGTTTGCACACTTAAGTCATATTGCATGTTTGCCATGCTTATATGTTGCATTGTTTGGATTAAGTATTAATCCGAACACGAAACGAGGCGTTTCATACTTCAAGTGATGGAGCAGCGTCTCAATTCTCGATTCTTGAAGCTCTTGATGATTCATGATAGAGTTCTAGGCTTTACTTGCTTTATTTGTGCATTCATTTTCATATTGATTTGCACAAGTTGGATCTTTGGCCATCATGCATCGGGATCGTGATTGATGGTCGTGGATCCGACTTGGCCTCTCCTTGATGTTTTGAGTTGATTTGGAGTGCCATGGTGAGTACATGTCCTTGGAAACCCTCCTTTTTCTCTATTTTGTGCCGTTGCGGTTTGGTGTCCTGACACACGATGGCCGGCGACACATGATGGCCGTGATGTGCCACTCTTGGCGACAATGGGCCATCCTTGGCAGCAGATCTCCCTTCATATGGCGGCGAGCCCGGTGACTTCCCTGCGGTGTTTTGGTAAAGTTGCAACAACAAGCAGAAAGACACCACAAGCAGAGCCTCTAAAACAGCAGGAAGGTGTTTGGCGAAGAACCAAGCGAGCATGTATGCTCCTCTTCTTCAAGCAATTTGGAATAGCATTATTCTTGCTTTCCTTACTTGTTAGTTAGCATTCATTTATTTGTAATAATTAATTTGTTAATTAATTAAGTTGTGTAATAATTAGTTGTAGCTAGTTATTCATTTGGTTACGTAATAATTAATTAGCTCGTGAGTTAGTTAATTAGGTGGTTTGTATTATTTATTGGTCCCTCAGGTGAGAGCTAATTTGTAATAAGTGTGCGTGAGTGTGTATATGTCTTCCAACCTCACGTCTTTCTTCCCTTTTATTTACTAGCTTTCAATGGTTAGTTTAGGGCATATTTCAATTAGCATACCTTATGCTATGCATGCGTGCATCCATACATTTGTCTTGCATACACCGGGCTCGACGCATCATACTAACTGCATAAGTATTCCAAATCTAACTTGAAATACGTCTTACTTGTCACATTTCATATGCCATCTTAGATTAGCCAACTCTACTCTAGATTGCATTTTTGTATGCGATGCATTAGCTACTTAACATGGACTAGGGTCATGCATGTTTTGCTAACTAGCTTCATTGTTTTATGCAATTACAATGTAAGTATTTCATGCTTTAGCATCTCACTTGAGTGTGAATGTTAACATGACAGCATGCTTACCATGTGGCTATATGCTTATTTGATTAACTGCCTGAATGCCTGTGGGTGAAGATTGGATTACTTGAATTGTGATAATTCATTGAAATCCATATTTTAGCCTACTTGCGAGTAGCAAATTTCAAAACATTTACAAACAAACGGATATGCAATGCTTCGATCCAAATTAGGCGATCTAGCCTATACTTTTGTGTTGTGCGCATCACCTAGTAATTCTAACTAATTAATCGGAATAAGAACGCATATGTTTTCAAAAGCGAGATATCACGGTTAGTAGAGGCGATCTTGGATCGGTGAGAGGAGGTGCTCATAGTGACCTTTCCCAATCGTACTCAAGTTCGGCGAGCAACTTTGGTGATGATGGACCGTGGCCTTTGGCCTTTGAGTCGGGGTTTCCTAAATTTCCCCATTATAAAATATTTAGGTGGCGACTCTGTGTCAGCAAAGCGATCCATGTTTGACACTTCTTTCAAAAATCTATTTTCTCAAAAGCGATTTGCGGATTTGGACTCTTTGGTTCAAGATTAAGAACCGTGACAAATCAAGTCACAGCGGTATGCGCCATCGAGGTCCTCGAGGAGTATCTACAATACCGAATCTTGCTTAGTCCTTCTTGCATCCAACTATATTGGCCAACCAAGTTGGGTATTGAGATACTAGCGAGAACCTGCGTCAATTTGGTGACCTCTTCTTTGATCTTGGCGGCCTAGTCGGCGGATCGCCGAGTTTACGCTTAATAGGTCAGGCTTGACCCGGTGTTGTACAATGTCAGGATCGATTTCAGGCATGTCTTCGTAGGACCACGCGAAAACATCTTTGAAATCTTTTAATAAGGCGACTAAGCGCTCGCACTCCTCCGAAGACAACGTGGACCCGATCTGAACCAGCCGCGGGTCCTTCTTAGTACCAACATTAATTTGGATGATTTCATCAACCAGCGGTTTTACAAACCTCTCATGCTCTTGATCTAGCAAATATTTCAAAATCGGAGGAATTTTTTCCTCGTCGTTTTCATCAAAATTTTGAAAGTCTGAATTAATGCAATAAATCAAGGGCACAAAAAAATACTCAAAGGCCATAGCCATTCCATTCTCATTAATCACTTCCAAGTCGCCTGATTCCTCTGTTACAACAAACTCAAAGGAAAAAAAAAAACGACCTAAGCGGGGATGTGGCATTAGGTTGTCACCCCGGGACTGGGACTCAGACTCGGGCATTTGGAACTGATTCCGACTCCACAAACTCGGTGGAATCAGATTCCGGCTCACTACCTGACCCGGTGCTGCTCGATAAGAATCCCTCCTCGTACTGCTAGACAAGGGAGGGTGCGATGAACACATCCAGAATGTTCGAAGATGGACTCGCAGCCGTTTCATTCCCAATCATAGACACTGATAGGTCATCCCCCAAGCACTCATGTACGATCAGAGGATCTGAAAGTAGACAAGCCAGTGCTACCCCCATTTCAATCTCGGTGCTCTCGGAATCCACTTCCTTACACTACTCAACCTCAGCTAATGAGTCTGTCTGCTCCTCGGCAACATCATCCTCGGACAATTGCAAGTCGAAGAAAATCTCAAATCTCGGTAACCGCCGCCTCTCTGCATTTAGCCATGGCTTTGGGAAACCACAGAATGGGAAGTCTTCTCCCTCCCGGACAAAGCGTCCGTTTAGGGTACCCTGGATAGGCTGGTGTACCAACTCGTAAGGCTTCCCGGTTTGCTTGGCTCTGGCTCTTTCGGCCATCTCTTTACCTTTCCTCACCCAGTTTTCTTTGGTAGGCAGATAACCTAAACCAAAGGTATGTGGGTTATGCGGCACTTCAATTGATACTGTAATGCCCTTCCAGCCACTTTTTCCTAGTCCCATCCCAGGGATGTGCTGAAGCTTGTTCATGAGGTACATAGATTGCGCACTGACATACAACCCCTCATCAACAACCAAAATGTTCTGTATGACCTGGGCCTCGGCTAGGGTAAATCCTGACAGGAACACATCCTCCGTGCCATGCTCGATTTTCAAAACCGGTGTAGACACCTCTGGCAGCGGATGGATTGACGAATTCCCAAAAACTATAGCCACCTTCCGTAGGGTATTTGACATTGATGCGGTGGAAGAGACCGCCTTCACCTAGCGCAGCCCCGGCCGCCCTAGGAGTAGATTAAAGGTTGCAGGAACGTCCAAGACATGAAAGTCAATATCCTGCTGTCCTGGACCAACCTGAGTCCGAATCTTCACGGTCCCTATCACCTTTCTGCTTGTATTGTCGTGAAGCCCTTATCATCACAGGCGTCGGCAAAATCTCTGACTTCAACCCGATTGCATATGCCGTCCTTGACGGGCACACATTGATAGCGAATCCTGTGTCGACAAAAACCACCGGTATCCATTTGTCTCTACACTCCACAGAGATGTAGAGTGGTTTGTTGTGATTCGAGCCCTCAGGTGGCAATTCCTTGTCGATGAAAGGTCAACGTTAGAAGCTCCTCCGGAAAGACCGGTTCTACCAAGCCTTTCGGCGTGGTATCTATTGAAAGTTTGGCCTTGTCCATTCTTGAAAATCTGACTTGTCTATAAACTCTTGAGGCCATAAGCGGTCCCGGATGGAGATATGCGCTTGTATCTTCTTCATTTGTTTAGCCTGACCTCCTCTTAGGCGGCTTTTTTTTACGCTTGTCCGCCTCCTTGTCCTTTCCAGACGCCTCTGGTTGATCTAAGTGCGGGGGCTTGAAATACTGCCCACTCCTAGTCATGTGGTCTACTTCGCCAACGTACCAGGTATCATCCGGTTGGCTTTGTCCCCAATCTTCATCGGTGTGGGCAAGACATAGGTCGTCATCTTCCCACCACATGCCATCGGCGGCCAAGCGAGCTTTGTCTGCTCCGTTACAACTATTCCTATGCGCATGAAACCTTCCGTTCTGTGCCGCGGCACCTTAGTTCTTGTGCACACAGTACGTTCTGTCCCCGCAGGGGCTTTGGCCTTTCTGGCCCTCTCGAGATCTTCGATCTTTCCTGTTCAAACTGCTTTAGTGCGGTCTGCTGTTCAGCATCTTCTGTACCCAAACTGCCTGTATTCTGAGCAAAATTCTTTACATTGGTGCTCTCCGTGATTGCAAAGCGATTCCGACCTTAAGCCTCTGTTGATGTCCCCGTCTCTAACGGACCCTGTTCTGGCTGAGGTTGCTCAACAACATCTGGCTCATCGCTGAGCCACCCTGTAGCTTTCGCTAACCCTTCCATACCAAACCGGTTAGCGATCCGTCCCTGAGTCTGTTTGTTGAAAGCGAAAATTGCAGCGTCTTCTTCCGGATTAAGCTAGGTCATCTAGCCCCTGATTAAAATCTATCCTCCATACTACACAAATCTCCCCTCTTGGCAATTCCACATTTGGCCTAACACCTCTTGATGTAATGTAACGCTCGGGTTGTAGATGAAGCTTGCAGACCCTCAAACTCGGTGATCATTCCCATCTCCCCCCACAGTCGACCCAATTCTATCTTCGATAGCGACCACCATTGTTTCTGGTTGGGTTTGGGAGATGTCCAACATGCACAAGTCAGTGCTGTCAGGAATGAACACCTTCGGCTTGGGTAGGTAAGAAGGGGTGATATATATGCTAGGGTCGTATGACACAACCCCAGTTTGGATCAAGTTGATGCCTTTGGGAGGTGGAGCTTGGTTATATGGTGGAAGAGGGTTGGTTGTGACATTCGGTTTCCCCGGAGGCACGATCACCCTGTTGTTGATGAGATCCTGAATCTCATGACGTAATCTATAGCACTAGTCGTTATCATGACCATCTTTGTTGGTGAAATGCCTGATGTTGCATTTGGGTTGTGGGAGGGAGGAAGTTTTTCTGGCAATGGTTGCGGCTCTAGGGGCTTCAAGTGCCCTTTCCTGATCAAAACCCTCAAAGCCTTGGACAAAGACATATATAGTGGGGTGAAGATTCTTTGGACTCGGGGTGGAAACTTGGTTGTTTGCGAGCTACTCCCAGACGCAGCGGTGAATGGTGTAGCTGCAAGGGTTCTTGGGGTGGTGGTGGTGGTGACCATACTCACATCTGAAGCTCTGGCAACTGCAGCACTGCTTGTGCCTGCGTTCGTACTGCGATTGAATGCCCTCTTGGGCTGCTCTCTCTCATGATCAATGAGGCCCTATTTTATAGCGTCCTCGATCTGCACCACTATCTCATGTAGATCTGCAAAGGTGGAGAGGGGGAGAACGATTATCTTCTACATAAGCTTGGGCTGGAGGTTGTGCATAACCATCCGTATTTGGTCCTTGTCAACTGGCCTGATGGTCATCATCGAGGCCTTGGCTCTCCATCGGGTCACAAAATCGGAGAAGCTCTCCTTTGGCTCCTGCCTAGTTGTCTCGAGATCACGAGTTTTGACCTCGATTTGTGTATTGTATGAGTATTGAGCTACAAAGGCCTCAGCCATCTCCTCCAGTGCTCTTGAGTCTTCAAGTTTTGCATACCAAATAGCCACTACAACCGATAGGGTCCGGCCAAGCAGAAAGCACGCAATCTGGAGAGGCCCATCGACCTTAGTATGTCCAAAAATAGCCGCAAATGCGATAGGATCTCGGACCATCGAAGCGGTCTATGTGCGGCATTTTAACGGTCTGGTAGAGTCCGCGGAGTCGGTGTACCCATTCTCAATATCCGGAATGGACTTCACGCCTTGAGACTTCTTGAATAGCTTTTTAAGCATGCTCACTTTTAGTGCCGTCGAATCCACCTCTAACTCAAACAATGTATCCCCTAGGTTAGTCGTGCTTTGGATATTTGGAGTAAGATTGAGGCGGAACCCGTTGGAACATCCATATTTTTAGTGGACGTTTGTGGTCTCCCAAGTATTAGAATTCTTGGTGGAAGAGGAACTGGGTGCGAAGCAGATGCTCCGGCTTGCTGTGGTGGCTGTTGTTGCTGAAGTCTAGCAATCAACTCTGCTTGTTGGGCTATAGCCTCGGCTTTGGCGATAACAAATTTCACTGACAGGCGGCATCTGTGCGTGGCTTTCATACTCTCCTGGAGCTGACGCATCATCTCCTCTATACCTGCCATATTGTGCTGATCTATCTGAACAACTGGTATATCTGTCCCTATAGTAGAAACTGAGACCTCGGCATTACATTCCTTTGGTGGGGAAGACCATTGATCGACGACCGTATTGCCGATACTGCTGCGCCTTTGGCGTTAAATGCTGGCAGGGGTAAAGAAAAGAACACTACTTGTACATCTGTCGGATCCTAGATTGATTAAGTCTATGACCTCTAACCCAAAGTGCTCGGGAATATACGCACAGTGGGATGCAATGGTGCTAAACTACCTTGCAAAAGATAAATAAAGCATAATAAGGAAACAAATAACCATAAAAGCAGACACTACTTGACTTAAATAAAGACAACACAGGTTGACAAACACCTGGTGAAATAATTGTTCTCAACCAGCGATCCTTTGTTCCCCAAATCAACGCCCCCAAATCTGAATCGATACTGCGGTGGCGATTTCCCAAATTACGATCTTGATGCCCACAGGGCACGATACCCAGACTTGCAAGTGATATATGCATTCTGTAGAGGCCAACTCTAAAAGCACATAATAAGCAAGTGAGCCAAAAACACCCCTATGGAGGGTAGGGTTTCCCTGTCCTAGTTTCATCAAGAACTAGGGTTTCATTACCTTATAGCGGTTTCAAACAACCAATAATTGAGTAAACACTGTCCTGGCTTGGAATGGTCACTCACGGTTTCCGATATCCATTAGGTCGAATGGTCAAAGAGGGTACCTGGTAAAAATCGAGGTTTGTGTTCTGCGTGGCGAGCATAATCGGTCAATCCCCACGACTTATACGCTTCTCAAAGCATGCCTCGCAAACCGTTCAGGAATAGCATCACGGCAAACACGGTGTCCTAGGCGCCAATGCAAATGCAATGTGAAGAGACACATCGTGTAGTCAAAACAAGATATCATGAGTTAGTCAAGTTCTCTAAATCCCTAGCGAAGTTGCGCGAAACTATAGACATGCGAACGTCCCAACTCGCGTGAATTGGCGTGAAATCTGTTTGTTCCTTAGCTACCTACGATTCAGACTCAATGTCACGGTTACGAATCTAATCTCGCAAAGTGCAATACAAGGCAGATAAATCACCACAGAGTCCAAATCTAGCAAATCGTTTGAAAAATTAATTTTTGTAAAGAAGTGTCAAACATGGATTGCTTTGCGGAATCTGATCGCCACCTAAATATATTTTATTTTTAGAATTTAGAAAACCACTGACTCGTGCCTAAGGCCGCGTGTTAGTCATCACCAAAAGTTACCTCGGCTGGGAACTTGGGTACGAGAGGAAAGGTCATGCAATGGCGGCTCGCCGATCAAAGAATCGGCCTTTACTAACATGATATTTTGTTTTTGAAAACACTTGTGTTCTTATTCTGGTTATTAGTTGGCTTTACTATGTGATCGCATAACTTACTAAAAGTATAGACTAGGTCGCCTAAGTTGGAACAAAACATCTCATGTTTGTTTGAAAATGGTTTGAAGGTGCTACTTTCGCCGTAGGCTAAGGCGATGGATTTGCCACCCTCGGGTGGGGTTAGAAAAACATGATTTTGCCACTCTCAAGTGGGCTTAAAACTCGCATTTTCAATGAATTGTTCCAATTCAAGCAATCCAACCTTCATCCACAGGCATTCATGCCGTTAAACATTAAAATTAACCTCATGGCAAGCATGCTAAACATGGCGGCACTAACACACATGGAAGATGCTAAAGCGTAAAACACTTACGATTACTCGAGCCAAAACAACAACTAGTTAGTAATCAATGCATGATCCTAGTTTATGTTAAGATGGCTAATGCAACACATGCAAATGCAACTAGAAATAGGCAGCTATTCTAAGATGGCATGTGAAATGCAACTTGATAATCATGTATTCAAATCGGTATTGAAATACAATGCAGTTTGTATGATCTTGACGATGAATGAATGCAAACATGCAAGCATAAGGATGCTAATCAAAACATGACCTAGAACTAACCATAAAACGGTTAAGTAAAAAGGGAGAAAGACGTGGGGTTGGAAGACATTTGATCACACACACTTACGCACACGTATTACAAAATTCACCCTCTCGACGGAGGTCCGAATAAATAATACAAAAACCAACTAATTAACTAACTATCCTAGCTAATTAATTATTACAACACCTTAACTAATTAAGCAAATTAATTAAATTACAAAACCAGCCAAGTATGAAAACTAAAATAGGCCGCCCTGACCTGCCTCGAACGATGAATGATGCATGCTAAATGGTGGAGTCGTTTAGCTCTAAAATCCGTTGCCATGCCTTATGTTGCCACTCTACGTTTGCACTTGTTTTTGACTTCTGAAAACTACTTGAAAATTTCTCGTGATACTTCCACTGAACCACGATCAAAGATATACTGAGGCCATCGACCCAATATATAAAGGTCCTTGACCATTTTTGGATCCATCGGCCAGAAAGTATTGTTAGTCGATCGAAGACACCGTATAATCGATCGACCCATCTCTTCTGCAAATCGCTCCTTTTGCCTTGCAACAGAGTACAAACAAGAGGCATGGCAATACATTTGCAAGAAAAATAAAGTTGTGCAACTACAATTCCTTTTCATGTTTGAAACTTCCAAACAGCAGTAGTGCCCGAGCTCTCGAAAGCCATCGATCACGCCATTTCGATGCATGATGGCCAAAGAGGCCAAGTTACAACAAATCACTATGGAATGAATGCACAAAAAACACATGAGTGCTTTAAACTCTATCATGTTTGATCAAGAGTCGGCTGATCGGCGCACGAGGATTGAGGCCCGTTTCATCACTTCAGAGTATGAACGCCCTGGATTCCTAAGTGGTTTGGCTCTTTGCAACACCCATTAAAACACAATGCAATGCATATGGCATTTATGGAGATGCTTTATGCTGCAATGCAACAAAAAGCATGCCAAATGCAATGTCTTAACAAATATGTGCGAACAATGTCATGCAACCTAAACATGCAAAAGGACATGTAATGTACCAAGCATGCAAAATGCAATGCAACCTAGAATCATGCAAGTAAAGTTAATACAACATGAGTATGCCAACAACAATGTCATGCAATGCAACTAGCATACAACAACATGCAAAGACAAGCATATTAAACCAATGTAATGCAATGCATAATTAACTTAACAAAGCAACACAAAACATGCAAATATGAGGGTCATATACCAAGCATGCAACAACATGCAACGCACGATATGCATGCAACAACATGCAAAACCCACATACTGCAATGGACTTAAACTAAAAATGGATAGGACCCCGCCATTATGCCCAATCGTCACGACCAAAATGCTTTATGGAAATGAAGTACAAAAGCACATCTTGCAAGCATGCACACCACTTTGGTTCATAAACAAGGCATGAAGATA